>NW_004624758.1:5313207-5412281 GCF_000247695.1 Heterocephalus glaber
AGAACTAGATGTTTGGTTTTTCCTTCTACATATGGATACCCAGTTTTCCTAGTATCAGCCATTGAAAAGATTGTCCTTTCTCCATAGGCTATTATTCATGATCGGTTGGCTGTATATCCATGAACTTTTTCTGAGATCTTTATTCTATTCCATTCTCTTATGTGTCAGTATCTATATTACTGACAGTATCTGTATTATCATAGCTTTGTAGCATGTTTTGAGATTAAGTATATAGCTATTCAGGGTCTTTTGTGTTTGAATACGAATTTTAAGAATTTTTCTATGTCTGTGAAGAATTGCTCTGGTATTTTGGAGGGTAGATTTAACTGAATCTATAAATTGTTTTGGGTGGGATGAGCATTTTAACAATAAAAATTCTCCTAAACTATGAACGTGGGATGAATTTCTTTTTTTTTTCAGTATCCTTCTTTTAAAGTTCTATGAAACGCTCACAAAACTTTTCATCTACTAACACACAGGAAATACCAATAAGTGAACCACAGAAGGGCACTTCTTAACCTAATAAAGAATATGAATATGAATAACACTTACTATCATGCTTAATGGTGAAAGACTGAAAACTACTTCTAACATGCACAACAATCAAAGATGTCCATGCTGGCCACTTATATGCAACATTAAAGTGGAAGTTTTATATCAGACAATTATTCAAGACAAAGAATATAAGACATCTAGATTAGCAAAAAGCTTCTATTTTCAGATGACATAATTTGCCAAGTTCTGCAAAATATAGAAAATCTTAAGAAATCTACTAAAATTTACAACTAACAAAATAAAACAAAATTGTAAAGTACAAGATAAATATGTAAAAACTTTATTTTTATACAGCAGCAATAAATAATCCAACATAAAATTACCAAAGGAATTTCACTTACATTAGCATAAAAAATTCTTAGGGATTAATTTAAGAAAAGAAATGCAAAATGTGTACTTTGGAAAATAGAACATTGTTTTAAAAAATTACAGATAAATCAAGGGGAAGATGTCCCATATTCATATGTGAGATGGCAATATTCCCCCAAAGTGAATACACACACAGTGCTGTATCTATCAAATCCACAGCTGGTTGTTTTATGGAAATTGGCAAGCTAACCCTAAAAATCATACAAAAATTCAAGAGATCCAGAAGGGTAAAAACAGCCTTGTAAAAGAACAAAGTTGGAGAACTCTCACATCCTGATTTCAGAATTAATCACAAAACTTTAATAATCAATATTTCACAGTACCGGTATAGGATAGGCAAATAAGTCAAAAGAATAGAATTGACAATTCATAAGTAAATAGATATAACTATAGTCAACTGAATGAAGTTAAACACAACTATTAATTCAAAATGCATCATAGACCTAAATGTAAGAATCAAAAACTATAAAAGTCTTAGCAGAAAACATGGGAATACATTTTTGTTCCTTTGGGTTTGACAAAACCTTAGTTACACCAAAAGCATAAGTGACCAAAACATATTAGATAAATTAGACTGTCAACACTAAAATCTTTTGGGCTTCAAATCTCACCATAAAGTGAAAACCCACAGAATTAAAGAAAATATTTGCAAATAATATTCCTGATAAGGCACTTATATCCAGAATATACGTACATATATGTGTTTTTAATTTCCAAATCAATAACAAAGAGATTACTAGCGTCCTCAAAATAAGAAAAGAATCAGAATAGGAAATAGGGAATTTAGCACATGATGAGATGTTTATGTAAGGAAATGATGAAACACTCAATAAGTGAGTAATCTTCTAGCCTGATATGGTGGCACACACCGGTAATCTCAGCATTCTGGGGTGCTAAAGCAAGAGGACCAGAAGTTCATGCCAGCCTGGGCAATGACTAGTGAGACACCATCTCAGAACTCAAAAATAATTTTAAAAGGTCTGAGGATGTAGCTCAGTGCAAAGGCCCTGGGTTCTATTCCCAGTAATAAGAAAGGAAAGAAAGAAAGAAAGAGAGAGAGAGAGAGAGAGAGAGAGAGAGGAAGAATCATCTAGAACCATAAATAAACTGGATGGATAAATGGCTTAAATATAAAACCTAAAACCTCAAAATTCCACAAGAAAAACATTTTTTATGATCTTAGAGCAAGTGCAGTTATTCTTACTAAGTTACAAAACAGAGAAATCATAAACAATTTCTGTATTTTCACATTTTGACACGTGATGAATAAAAAATAAATAAAATTAAAAGACAAAAACCTGGAGAAAATAAATAACACATACAATACCATCTTTACATGTATGAAAAGAACATACTACAAGAAGAAAATGATCTACCACCTTACAGAAAAGTTGACAAAGAACATGAACATACTTAAAGAAGAAAAAATACACAATTTTTAGGCATAAGGAAAGAAGCTCGAGTCATATTTTGACAGCAATAAAATAGTGTAGATTGGAGGCAATGTCCATATCTTGGAACTGACATAGCAAATACAGGGTCATGGGAAATAAGAAGCATGATCCAAAAACTGGGTAGTGGAAACTGTTTGTAAAAGTAAATGGGAGGCCAGGGCCTTCTGAACCCTCATTCAACACACTTGATTGGTTCGTCTATAACCTCCCACCTTGTTTCTTCAAAACTTACAGTATTGAATTCTTTTCTATCAGAGAAAAATCAAAAGAAAGGGAGAAAGAGTAGAATAGGAGAAAAAATGAGGAGGTGAGAACAAGCATTAAGATAAAAAATCAGAAAAGTTAGAATGGAATTCATTAGGAGGAAAAGTGAAGTAAATTTAAAAATCAGGAAAAGTTAAAAAAAGAAGCTTTGGTGATTTTGATTTTGTTGACACAGATGCAGAAAAAGAAAAGAAATGAAAGGAGAAGGGCAATTGCTTCCTTAGGCCCACAGTAAGTAATCAGACACTAAGGGGGATAAAGGGACAAAGGACATATTAAATAACTGTTTTCCATCTGTAGTTACAAATGAAGAAAGTGGATAGTCAGACAAACCAAGGATCAGGTTTCTGGGAATGAAAGATGAGGGGCAGATAAAAATCAGAGTAGAAATTAAATGTCTTTGGAAATTAAGACACCAGGATCTCACAAAGCATGAAACCTGTTAAGGGAAGGAGAATCCAACATGTGACAAGACTTGGCAGGGTAGGCTTTGAGCTAATTTTATCCAACAGATTCACTGGGCTGGCGAAAGCTTCTGTGAGGACAGAGGGTCCCAGGGTTAAGGCTGCAGATCTCCTAAGATCTCAGGGTCTGCACCTTGTTCTATGCTAATATTGTCCAGACTTAGGCTATAGATAGGTTCTGTGTAGTCTTTCATCTCCCTTGAAGCTCTGTTCTTATGATGTGGCAAGAAGAAGGTCTGAGAAGATTTTAAACAAAAATTTACCCATCCATTCACTCATTATTTGAACAAACATCTATTGGTTAGCAAATTATGTAACTTGCATTCTGCTAAATACTGATAAAATAAAGATAAATTTTCTCATTAAAGCTTACCAATCTAGAAAAGAGAAGCAAACAATTACATAGAGCAAATAGGTAAAATCATCATTGTAGAATCTGCAATGGTGGAGATACTGGTTTCACTGCATATTATTATAGATTTTTCTGTAATTTTGAAAAATTTCTATAATAAAATGTCAAAAAGATCCCAATTACAATGTAATGGAACAAGGGTTTATTAGTGCTTAACCTCGAATTGGGCTGAGAGGCCATCATTTTTCCAGTGATTGTTTCAGGGCTGCAGCACAAACTGATCTCTGTGGTCATATAAGTTTGATAACATTAAATGAAAGAAAGCATGGTTTTTACTGCTTCATTTATTGACATCTCTAACACGTTCTATGCAAGGTAACTTTTTGAGACTGGACATAATATGTAGAATTTTCCAGGCTTATTTAATCATGAGATTTTTTTCCCCCGGGGATTTATTAGCATTAGCGTTCAAAGGAAATAGTGGGGAATACTAGATAAAAGATTAATTCCCTTGAGCTATGTCCCCTGAGGAATGTAATGAAGTTATACAGGTGGTACCATGGCACTGTATGTGGGGATTCCTTTTTCTGCTCAAGAGTCTAAACAGGAATTTACTTCTCTCCTGTAGAGCAATTTAAAGCACACAATCTTGTATTATAACACTTTGATCATTCACAGAGAAGCTGAAGAATGGCCCTATGAAGGCCATTATAAAGCTCTCATATTTCTGGAAGATATGAAGAACAGAAGTACAGAAATGGATTGAGTTTTTAAAAGCTCAAGTATAATGACTTACTCCAATCAAATGTTTAAGCAAAATCCAAGGACTTTGAAAACATTTAGTTAAACATCCTGAAAAGAGAAAGGGGAATCTTAATCCAGGATGACAGGGACCACACAGGAGAGGAAAAGGTAAAATGGAACAATAAAAACAGCAAAGTTACTTTTATTGCCTCATTGGGTTAGAGTTCTTTTATGAGGGAGAATGGGAGCATAATTCAGAATTATTTCTCTGTAGGACTTCATAGTAAAGCATATATAATTCTCATACAAGAAGACATTTTCAACAAACCCCTTTGTTCTTTCTCAAATTCCCAAATTAAAGAACCCTTACAGGCACTGGAAAAGGTATGCACATATCTACATTAACAATCTGCCAGACATAACTATTCGATTTTGTTTCCTAGAGTAGGTAAGGAACTAAACTGATGACATCTGGGAATGCTCTCTTAACAAACCTAGCTTCTCACTTAGAGTGCTACATCTTATACACCCACAGAAAAGTTACAAATATTGCCCTTTCATATAGTTGTTTGCATTTTCACATAATTCTGAGGACATTTTTCATAAAGCGTTAAAATCACTGGTGCATATGTTGGCCTCCCTCATCAAATTGTGAGCTCATTGAAGATGAGACTGTGCATTTTTCATTTTTATATACCATATGCAAATTCTGAAGGTCTCAGTATGCCATTCTAAAGAGCTTGGATCCTATCCCAACAGCAGTTAGAGGCGCTAGAGGCTTTTAAATAGGGTCAGTTTTTAATAGGGTTAGATTTGTATTTAGAAAGCCCTTTGGCTGGATTGTGGAAAGCAAATTAGAGGTAGGAAGCCAGGTAGCAGAGAGACCAGAAAGAAGGTAATAGCAGTAGTGCAGGTGAAAGGTGGGGAGGGCTAAAACTAGGGCACTAGCATAGGAGAGGGGGCAGGTAGAGGGTTTGAATTATAATGGGCTGGATTGGTAACTTTTGAAATTACAGAAATAAAGAAAAAGGCATAGACTTAAGTTAGGGATGTTTCTATCAATGGTAATACTACTGGCTGAAGGGAGAATGTTGGAAGGAGAACCAGCTTAGGAGAGAAGAGGATTAACACATTGCAAACAGTCTTTTCTTAGAAAGCTAGGTTTTATGGAAGTATAGAGGTATGGAGTCAGTCACTAACTTACTACTAGGCTGGGTTGCAAGTGTCTGCTTAAAAGTCAATCTCTTAATCATTAAAATGAGTTTTCAAAAGAAACAATAGTACAGATTTTGATTCAGCCTCAAGCAAAAATCCTGCACACATGAGAAGGAAGCTTAGGATGTAGATCAAAACTCACCACATACTACTCTTTTCATCTGGTTCCTTATTTTGTCTATTAATACAATGAAGTTCAAAATAATGCTCACTTTTCTACCAAGGTTGCAGAAGAGCTCAAGGGAAACAGTCTATAGAAAAATACTATGTATACTGTAGTAAGTCTTAATAAATCTAAAATATGGAAACAACCTTCCAGTTATCAATGAATCCAAAAGGATAAATGATTCTGGACATCTGGTTTTGAGAGGCAGTTGAGAGTTCATTCCTTTAATCATGAACACATATGGTTTCTCCTGAAATACCAACCACTTCAGAGGCATTTGAAGCCTTCCAAAATATTTCTCCTCTTACAGAAGGTCTTGAGCATGTGTCTAGGAGTTTAAAAATCCAGACGTGTTCAGTGTGAAAGGGCCTAAGGATTGAAGCATCAGACCTACTTTATCCCCCTGTCTTAAACTCACTTGTTAGGTGACTCCATTCAGACCCAAGGCTTTCAATTCCACCCACATACCATTACTTCCAATTTTGTGTCTCTAGTTCTGGAATTCCAGTTAAATTCTAATCTCATATACTCAGCTGTTACTAAATATCTTCTTTATGCCAAGTGAATATCCTAAATTTAACATGTCCAGCATTATTTTTGCCCCAACTGCAAAACCTTCTCTTAGACTGCCTAATCTCAGTCACGATCAGCACATCATCATTTGCTTTGTCTGAAATTTTATGCCTCTCTTTTTCTCAGTTTACATACAATCTATCAGGTGACACTGGCTATTCTGCCTTCAAGGTCAATTCATATTCCAACTACAGCTCACCATCTCCACTTCTGCCTCTCTATCAGAGCCACCATTATTTGTCCTATAGATCATTACAAGAGCCCCCTAACTTTCCTTTCACCATTAGTCCACTTACCCTTTGCTGTAACAAAATACAGTACCTAACACCTGCAATGTAAAGGAGAAAATGTTAATTTGGCTCACACTTTCAGAGGGTTCAGTCAGTCCCTGGTTGTCTGGCTCCAAAGCAAGGAACTTCATGGCAGAAGGGTGTGGCAGAGCAAAGGTGGGTGCTTAGTTCATGGTAGTCAAGAAGCAGAGCAGGGGAACAGTGCTAGAGGGAAAGTGGCAAGAGGCCAGTCAGACCCCAACACCATGCCTCCGTGATCCACCTAGATCCACCCAGATGTATGCTGCACTGATCCCCTAAGCATTTCTTAATGCAGTCGAGTTAATGGACACATCTCTACTCTTTTCTCCACAGAATATCCAATATGGCCATATTTATACTCCAGATCATGTCATGCCTTTGCTCAAAACTCCTAATGACTCAAAATAAAATCTGAAATTCTCAAAAAAAATCAGAAACTCTCTTAATGATTTCTTAGGCTTTGATAATCTCACCCATTTCCATCTTGACCTTATTTCTAAAACACAGCACTAGTCTTACCTTGGAGCTCTTCCTCATATTCTTTTCTCTTCCTTCTTTTTTCCTTCAAGGTTTACTCTCACTTCATCCCATTATCTGCTCAAATGTTTCATCATCAAAGATACTCCTTAACTCCCCCGAGTACAGCAGCATCACCACTCTCTATTCTATGGCAGGGTTTATTTTGGCTCTACAGCAATTTCACCCCACCTACACATTGTATATGTATTTACATTTAATATTCTGATGGTACATGAAGTCCCTGATGACTGCCAGTCACCAAGGAGAAAGACGCGTGTTCAAAATGCTTTGCAACTTGTTTGCACATTGGAAAGGAGGCTGAAATTTGTAAATGTAACAATAAAATATTAAGGCTTGTGTTTTGTGTATCTTTTCCCCCAAAATTATTGCCCAAAATATAAGCCCAAAAGATACTGTAATTTTTTAGTTATTAAAAAAACCTGGTCCTTCCCCCAAAATCATCTGAGGAGCTGTAGTTTACTTCATCCTCCAGACTATGAGCTCCAGAGCAGCAAAATTACTTTTATCTAATATTTACTAAGCACCTACTATCTCCCTATTTTTGTATTAGCCTCTGGGACTCAAACTTGAATAAGACATAGACACTGCCCTCTTGAAACTCACAGTTCACTGGAAGAGAGAGGGACATTAAACAAATATCAGAAGAGTGTGAAAGTTCAACAAAACAAACAAGGTGCATACCATTCATGACTTACAAGTTTCAGTGTTTGCACACCTGAAAAGAAAGCCAACAGTGCAAGTCTGTGATATGCAGGGAAGGAATGAGTAGTCACAGAAAGCCTCCTTGGAGCATCTCTGGACTGCAATGGGATGTGTTCCCCCTTCCAACTGAAGCAAGTACTTTTGTGCCTTTCCCTTAGCATCACCTTACATATTCTGTACCTACTTGTTCAGTTCAGAATGGTTCTCATAATGTGATCCATGGCCCAAGGGATATTAGTTAACAGACAAAAATGAAACAGCTCCTTTTTAACCGTTTTTCTTTGGCTTCTGGGAGATGGGTCTTCTGTTTCCCATGATGTTCTGAGAGGGTGAGAGTTCCTGCTACATGGGGCAGAAGTTGTAAGCAAGAAGTAAGAGAATAAATCTCTACTGGTATCCAAAACTTACAAATATCTGACAATGTCAAACTGTAATCAGCAAACAAACTTGTATTTCATGCTTTCTGCACCACAGAAGAAAGAAAGAAAGAAAGAAAGAAAGAAAGAAAGAGAAAGGAAGAAGAGAAAGAGGAAGGGACTGAAAAGGGGAGGGAGGGAGGGAGTGGAGGAAAGAGAAGGGAAAGAGAGAGGATGGGAGAAAACTCTCTCAATTTTTTCTAGCACTGACTCAAACAATAGCATATCCTTCTTAATTGAAAACAAAGTGACCTCACTGTCACCACTGCAGGCCTGGAAGTATTTTGAAGGCAGGTACAGGTAGCATGGTTTTCATAATTTTCCCCATCCCTTGAATACTCATAGCACATCTGGTTCAGTGTCATGCCCTCAACAGTCAGATATTTTGATAATCATTAAATCCATCAATTTCTTAAAAATATATAATTTGAGATAGGTAACAATTATTGAGCAAGGCCTCTTGCATAGCCCTTTGACTGTTGAATCATCACAGTAGAAGGAGAGGTAGGTAAGTTATGGCTCAGAGAGGGTAGGTTAGGAGACCTGACTTCAAGCCATGTCAGTTTGATCCTAGAAATGTGGGCTTAAACAGAGCTACAGAAAAATATGGGGAAAATATGATAATGTCAAGAACTATTGGAGTTCCTACAACTGCATTATAACTGATTACACATGTTTTTGGTTTCAGAATTTCTAGTAGCTGAAGCATCAAAAAGAATAAGGAAAAGAAAGAGGAGGATGATATGAAGAGGAATTTGAAAGAAGAGACAGAAAGAGAAGGAGGAAGAGTGGGAGGGGAAAGGCATGAAGAGTAAGAACGGAAGAGAAGAGGATGGAAGAATAGGGAGAGAAGGGAAAAGCTAATTTTCATAACTCTCATTAGAAACCTCCTCATTCCTCAAACATAACATTTCTCATATGACACATTAAATGAAAGATAACAAACTGAAGAAAATGGAGTGGCCAACAAATTACTCATTTACTTAACAATATTGGGTGCCTCTTACATGTCTAGTGTTAGGCCAGGTACTGAAGTCCTCAGGATACAATGATAACTAAGGGTTCTTGATTTCATAGAGCTCAGAATTTTTAAACAAAAACAAATAGGCTATGTCTTTTTCCAATGACAGTAATGGTATATTGAAATAGTAGTTCTCAAAAAACCAAAATATCCTATTCTTCATAATACCGAGGAGCAATAATAAGTGGACGTCAGTTGAGCCTGTTGGCAAATTCCTAAACTGACATAGTTCAAGGACATAGCATTCTGGAGAGTCTAAATTGATTCAAAGATTAAGGAGCAATGGATGCAAAGCATGTCCTCTTACCCTATTTTTCCCACATACCAAATCTTAAAAACTGGCTTAATTGAAGTCATAACCCTCACTCTCGCCCATAAACAGAGGTTTCTGTACTGCTAATGGAAGTAGAATCCATTTGTTTCGGTGCCAATTTAGTGGCAAGAAGTGATATTATGCTATGGAAGTTGAGAACACAAAACAATTTCATTCAAATAGTCCATCAGTGAATTCATATTAACTGAGAGTTCCCTTTTCTCCTTTGTTGGTTTAATTCTCTTCCATGCCTACCTCACCCCACCCCTCACACAAAAAACAAAACAAAAATGTTTTATAGAACTCAGCAGAAATGAACCTGTGATTGAGACATTATGGCCATTACTTGCTTCATTTCAAGTGGATTCCTTCCTTCCATCATTCCGGACTTCAGCTTACTATTAACTAAAATTACATGTGAGTACTTACTGTGTGCTAGGCATTATTTTTCTAGTAGAGATGCTGTCAATCTAATGGAGAAACTGAGAAAACATACAATTAAAAGATGATATGCAAATTTCTACAGTAGACATAGAATTAAGCCAGGGCCCTCAAGGAAAGAATGTAGAGATGACTCTTATATGATTGCACAATAGTACGTTAAAAATGGTATGAATGAAAAATAAAAAGTGTAAAAGATTTTACAAACTCTCAAATTTTTAAGAAAACAAAAATTTATTTTTCTTTTCTTCCTGTCTTTATTTCAAACATAGTTGACTATCCCAGAATACATATCTTCTTCTGTTTTATTATTTTTGTTCATTATATATTTAAGATGTCTTTATTTTATTCTAATCTTTTAATTATATCATAGTTTTATAAGCCAATCTGCATATCCTTTTATAGCAATTTCTTTATTATTGTATGCTTATATACTGTTTCTAAAATCTTGTATAAATGACAACGTAATAAATACTTTCATTCTTTCTTTTATAAATTAATCAAAATGAAATTAAAATCTAAAGTGCCTGAATATTCTAAAATTACTTACTTACATTTGCTGTATTGCTTTCTAAAAGGTTTGTATTCATGTATGATGCCACTTTTAATGGATATGAATGAGACCATGGCTGAAACCTCAAGTATATTTTCCAAACTACTTACTCCAAAAGATACTTTTTAAATAAGTTCTTTTCTAAACTATTACAGTTAAACTCACTTTTTCCTAGATTTTTGCATATTTACTTTTTGAGGGTCTTCAGATCTTTTCAACTTGTATATATTTTTCCATAATGAAGACATTAACTGTTACCATGTCTGTTGTAAATATTTTCTCATGCTATACTCTTATCTTTTTCTTGAATAGATATTTTATTTCAAATGATCAAACTTGACTATTTTAAACTTGTAATTTAATCTACTGTTTCAATATTTATAATGTCAGCATCATTTCAAAAATGTGGCATAGTTTCCATTTTTTGTAATGTTGACTGGCTGGCTAGATTTTTTAAGTTATTTTGCATGAGGTATGACTCTGACTTCATTTTCAAATAGATGGTCAGCTATGTAAAACCAGAGATGAATTCTTCTCTTCTCTAATTCATATATAATAATTTCCACTTCTTATTTCTTTTTTTATACTTAATTAGATGGTACTACCTCTCCATTTTCATCACTGCATTTTTTCTTTTATTTTTAATGTGTGGTGCACTAATCTATTCTATTCATCTTTCTTTGAATATTTAGCCTTTTTCAGATGAATTTAATAATCATTTGATGGTATAAGCAATTCTACTGAGATTTTGATTGATATTTATTTAAAAGAGGTATTACATAATTTAACATTCCCTACAAGATATTATGTCTCTCTTCAGTTAAACTAAAAAGTGTGCTCTGGAGTCAAATGTCCTAGATTTAATCCCAGCTCTTCATTCCCTCAGTTTGGTCCAGGAAATACTACTTAACCTTTTTGTATATCAGTTTGCTTAATTTCCCTTCTTTATTACATGAAAGTTAGCATAAGGTTGGCATTATAAAAATATTTTCTTTATATAATCTAGTTTTTTTTTTTCTCTTTGACATTTTTGGCCTTTTAAGGGATTTACATTTTTGTTCCATAGCTACCATCACACAGTGCCCTGGATGTTTGTTGTTGTTGTTTTAACTAAGCTTCCACTATTTGCTTTTTCAGCTTTAAATAACCTCTGACTTTCATATTACCTCTGAGTCAATCATGAAGCTTGCTCTTACTTTCTTTTCTCCCTTTTTCTTCTCCACTCCCAAATTACTTATGCTACTTCCATTTTGTAAAAATGTATAAAATTTACATACCATATTCTACATTCTTGTCTTTTGATTTCAGACCTTATCACATACATTTTAAGTGTAAAATTTACAATTAAATCTGTTTAGTGTTTCCGAATGCCCAAACTTTCCTCAGTCATGGCCTGGTTAGATAAAGTTTACCCTCTAATAGATTCTTCAGAAAGAACTCATAGGTACAGTATCTCCTGAATTTCTATGTGATTAAAACCTTTCTCCATAAATTTAGTTTCAAAGTAGAAGTCAGCCAGATAGAAAATCCTTCACTAACACTTGTTTCTTAAAGTTTCTTAGAAATAGTGTTTCACTTTTGAGCATTTTGATGCCAACCCACATGTTTTCTCTTTGAAGTGGACTTGTGATTTTGCATGAATTCCATATGATATTTTAAATTTTCCTGGTAACGATGATGGTTTGGAGTAGACTGTTCTGGGTCAATTTTCTCAAGTATATAACAGGCCCTTTTATTATGCAAACTTAGGTCCTATTTCGCTAGACAGTTTCCTTAGATTACAATTTCAAATATTAAGTTTTGTTCTATGTTTTCTTTTTATTCTCCAAGAACTCCAATTGCAGATATTTTGGGTCTTCTTTGCCTACCTTCTAGGCCTATTTCTTATTCTTTCAATACTGTTGCCTTCTGTCATTTTGTTATTATTCTCTGAACTATTTTTTTCCATTACTCAATTCTTACTAAACTTGCAATGGAAGCTATTCTGTGTAATTATCTTCATTTCTAAAATGATTTTTTTCCTTCAAATTATTTTCTGAGTTTTGTCACACCAATTTTTTGTCTCCTTGAGTGTTCTGTCCATCTGAGTTTTGAGTTTCTGGATTGAACTTTTTATTTAAGCATGTTTGTTTTTTCATATCTCCTTGTTGAAGGACACTCGATGGGTTGGGGTAATATGTCAGCGTTTTCTTGATTATTGTTAGGGGAAGAGTTTTCTTTTTTGTTTGATTTTTTATATTCCAACAAATTTGTTTTCTGTTCATTTTCTAATATCTTATATTTTCCCAACCAAAAATAACTGGTTTGATTAGCAGACATGACAGGGTTGGGTAGATTACCAAATTCTCTTCTTCAAGAGCATTCTCCTCTCTGAAGATATAGCTCAGAGGTAGTGTTTGTCTTGTACATACAAAACCCAGGTTCAATCCCCAGTAGCACTAAAAAACAAGTACACTTATAAACTCAAAACTACTCCCTTCTATTGCTATAGTGAGACTGTTTCCTTTAATCAATAGATCCCTGGTCAAAGAACCTTTTTACAGTATTTGGATTGAAAATGTGGATAAGACTAAGTGTGTCTTCTGGTGTTATAGTATACTTTATTTGCAAAGCCTGCTATCTTCTTTCCAGTTACCACCAAGCCTCCAGGAGATATCTCCTCCTTCCAAATCAGCCCTCTCTTCCCCAAAAGCAGTGGTTTCTCAAATTGCTGTCCTTAGTCCCATGTACTTTAAGTCCTCTGTATCACAATCCTCTAGGAACTAGTGCTTCAATGCACCATACCTCAAGCCCATTCTCAGTATTATTCCACTAAGGGCAGGTTTCCTTCATTATAATGGTGATGTTATTTGATTTCTCCAAAGCTAGGACCTCCTCCCAGCCCCTCCTTCTTTTTTGTTAAGTTTCTGCCTAAACTCTTCTCTGGCATAGATTTCAGAGGATACATGATGTAAGTTTATTTCCTGATGTATTAATTTCCTATTGCTGCTATGACAAATTATCACAAATTTAGAAGCTTTAAAAAATAAAAGTGTGTCAACTTATAGTTCCAGAAGTCTAAAATACTTCTTTCTGGACAAAAAGCAAGGTACCAGTGGGACTACATCCTTCTAGAGCCTCTAAGAAAGAATATTTTCCTTGATTATTCCAGATTCTAGAAGCCTCATATTACCTTCCTTATACTGTAGCCACATCCTTGATCTTCAAAGGCAGCAAGGTTTGGCTGAGTCTTTCTCATACTGCCGTCTTTATGGCTCTTTCTCTTCTGCCTCCCTCTTCCACTTATGAGGACCCTTACAGTGACATGGAACCCAACTGGGTTAAGCAGGATAACCTTCTCATCTCAAGATCAGTCGTTATTTCTTCTATAACTTTAAGTTTCATTTTCTCAACCCTAATTTCTTATACAATTGTAATTTCATTTTTGCCTTGTAAACTAACATATAGTATCAAGGAATTAGGTTGTGGATATCTTTGGTTGTGGGGCATTAGTTTGTGTACCATACCCTACTCAGATAGAAATTGGAGTTCCTAGGATTCTTTGCTGTTTAGTGTGCTTTAGGCATGGGTTATGGGTGGGTTTATTTATCATTCTTATTGATATGCATGAGTTTTGGAGGAGATGTGGAAAAATTTGGCCTAAGGCAGCTATTATTATCCTAATACAAACTGGATTTCATCCACTCATTATTTTAAAGGCCACATTATTGTTTCATATCTCCATTTCTTAGTTCATAATGTGCTTGCTTTCAAAAATGTCCTTCATTCTTTAGAAAACCCCAACTCAGGTGACCCTTTTCCTGATACCTCCTAAACAGAATCAGCTATTCTTTTTCTTTAAGGAGTCTTTAAGATTTTGCCCTTGGTCTATCACTCTATATGCTGAGTTACAATGAAATTATTCCTTTACGTATCCTATTGGACCAGGAGATTTTTGAGAGTAAAGAATTATTTTCTATTCACTATTGTTTCTGTGGCCTAGCATATGGTCTACTATGCTTCATTGTGTTATTACTTATATTAATAATAATGTCACTATATATATATAATGTATATATTATTTATACTAGGCACTTGACACATTATAATGAATGCTCACTAAAATTCAATGTCATAAGTCTTTATTACCTCGTTTTACAGAGGAAAAGACTGAGATTGAAATTTTGGCCAAAGTTTCAAAATCAATAAATAGTACTGCTGTCGTCTTTTACCTTATCCATGTCTTCTTGACTGCCTACAAATCTTCGGCTGTTTTACTTTGTCCCAGTATATCCTTAGAGAGCCAGAGAAAAGAAGAAGGGTACATTTTGAAAACAGCCAGCAAAAGAGCACTCAGACAGAAGGTCCTATAACTCTATTGTTCCTTCCTCCAACAACATCACATGATATCCCCAGAGGCCAAGAACCTATGTGAGGTGTACAAATATACAGTCTCTCAAAAAGAGCATAATCTAGACAGATGGACATGGCACTTAGTATTTTACTTAGAATTTATTTAGTATTTACTTAGTATTTTACTTAGAATAAAAGGAAGCAAAGCCTGTTCTGACTGTCCCTTATCATAAGGGCCCCTAATGCCGTCCACCTTGATGAAGAAAATGGATAACCTTTCGTCTCAAGCATACTTCACTTCTCAGAAATATTTGGCAGAGTTCATTTCCTTTGCCAGCTTGAATTATTCATCTGTTTTCTATCAAGAATAGCACACTTCCTACTTTGTTTCATTTTTAGGGGGTTTTTTTCCATTGATGCACCAGATTTTTCTATTTTGCTAGGTGTTTCTTCTCAGCCTTCTTTGCCGATGCCTCCTCATTTTAATCTCAAAATGTTGGAATGTCCAAAGGCTATGGCTTCAGCTCTCATTTCTTCTTATATACATATCCAATGTATGTTCAAATGGTTTTATAGTTAAATATTATCTATCCTATCATGATGTATAAATGGGAATCCTAGCCCAACTACTCCTTATAACAGAAAAGCTTCATAGGAGCTAGTATATCTTTTCATACAGAGAATACTTTCCCAAACCTCCTTTGGAACATGTGCTCTTTATTAGATTTTTAAAATTTTTCTTGGTGCATGTTTGTAGTACATAACAACTGTGTTCCTTGTGGGGAATTGGTACATGCATATAACACATCTTAATTGTTTTTATCCTCTTCCCCTTTCCTCTCTCCCCTCTTCCTCCATCTCTTGGTAACCTTTCCTTTTGCAAATGTTCTTATCTCCCTATTTCCTCTTATCAAGCTTTTGTTTTGCTCTTTAATTTATACTTTGGGTTTCTCATGCAAGAAAAACCATGAAATAGTTAAGCATGTGTTTCTGATTTATGTCACTTAACATTAAGGTCTCAAGGTGCATCCATTTCCTTACCAGTGACTCTTGATTTATTTTTCTTTATGGCAGAATAGTATTCCATTGTGTGTATATACATTTTCTTTAACCATTTGTCTGTTGATGGACATTTAGGCTGCTTCCAAGACTCAGTTATTATGAATTGTGCTGCTCTAAACATGAATATACATGTATCAAGATTTTGCCATCCAACACCTTTGTTTCTCTCCCTGAAGGTTATGAAAGCCAGGAGTGGCTGTTTAATTTGCTTTGATTATTAAAATGGGGACAGGCATAATGTGTCCTACTTCCAGGCAGAAGCTTTATAAACCAGTTTGAGTTCATTATACCTCTTTCTTTTCTACCATCAGGACCAATTGCTCCAGATTGAAACTACTGTGTCAGTCTGAGTAATTCAAAATAAAAATGCAGAGTAGAAATGCAGTGGGCCTGAGGAAGACACATAGCAGCAACAAGGAACAAGGTTGGTTACTGTAAGCCATGGAAGTCTGAGGCTTACTTGTTACTGCAGCATAATTTAGCCTATTGCTTCAACAACATTTATCACCACCTAAAGATTTTATGCTTTTATTTAATTATTTATTCAATGTCTCCCACTGGAGAGAGGATAAAACGTTGTTACATTCACTATATTGCTGTCATCGAGAATAGTACCTGTAGCTTCTCAATGCCTATTTACAGAATGTACTAATGAAACTTTGTGCTGTGAGACAGCTAGACCTGGCTGCTCCAGCCTGGGTGTCTGTGTGTCTGTGGATCCTCCACTCTGTGGAGTGGCATAGCTCTCTTGAGGGAAAACACAGGAAGAGAAAGCTAACTCAACAGCTTTCCTCACTAAACATCAGCATCCTCCTCTTTCTCCCCACCCTCCACTCTGCGCTGATAAAGTGGTACAGCTGATTAGAGTGGGTACATGTCCCATTCAGACCCACATGAACAGCAGAAAGTGTAGCTCTTAGATCCAGGAAGGTCCCCCAAGCCAAGAACTTCATTTTTACTCAGCCAAGCTCCTTTCCTTGCTTTCAAGAGAAAGTAGTGCAGGGTCTCTTTCTTGTAAAAAGAAGCATACAAATATCACAAAGGGAAGACACCATATCATTGTCACTACATGGTTTTTTATTAAATACGTTGGTAAATATCAAACTCTGGTCCTTAACTGTGAAAGGACAAGTACCTCTCAAAGAAGATGTTTAGAGGAAGGAAGGAAGGAAGGAAGGAAGGAAGGAAGGAAGGAAGGAGGGAGGGAGGGAGGGAGGGAGGGAGGAAAAAGGGAAAATGGAGGGAGGGAGGGAAAAAAAGGGAAGGAGAGAGGGAGGAAAGAAAAGGAAAAACATTAATTTTAATTCCAAATCTTGATCAGAAAGAAACCTCTTTGCTTATTAATGTAATTATAGAGACTGACCTCATAAAGCCTCAGGAAAGACAGTGCAAAAATTACCTAGCTTCCCCATCCTCCTTTCTCCACAAACTCCTGCCTAGTGTTTAGATTCTATAGTGGCCCTTCCAAGGGGTTATACATCCTCTTCTGGTCACTCTGGTGATGAGGAAATCGTTTTCCTGCCCAATCTTTGCACAGTTATGACAGTCAGAAATGTCTTTTCTAAATTTCACTAAAATCTGTTTCATTTATTCCTTCACATCAGCTCTATTCTGAAACCAGTAGCAGGTTAATCTTTCCCTATAGGCCATTGCTTGACTTGTTTGAAGTAGAAGTGACTTCACACACATTTTAGGAGGTCCAACTTGACTCTGCTATGGCAAATGGATTGGGACTATTTGGTGATAATCTCTTTTTGAATTCTTTGTAACACTAATAGACTTTACAGAAATGCTTGGACTAGAATGTAGCTTATCAGTAGAGTCCTTACTTAGCATGTGCAAAGCCCTAGGTTCAAGCCCCAGCACCACAAGGGAAGAAAGAATGATGAAAGAGAGAAAGAAAGAGAGAGAGAGAGAGAGGGAGGAAGGAAGGAAGGAAGGAAGGAAGGAAGGAAGGAAGGAAAAAAAAGAAAAAAGAAAAGAAAAGAAAAACAAGTCCTCTCTGAGCCTTAGGCTATATTTGTTGAGTTTGTTAAGTCAAGCCTTGGGATATATTTGTTGAGTCAAAAGTCTAGCACTCTGCAAGACCCATGCTTCTGGTACATCTCCTCATCTGTCTGGCTTCAGTTCTCCTGAAGACCAACGACTGTTTGCTCCCTCTAACCTCAACAGGTCAGTTGTATTCACCTTGATAGTGAAGAAAAGTCCTCAGGCAAGAAATGCATCCTGCTTTCAGGGTAACATGTCCATACAAGTGTATTCATATAATTAGCAATGAAGCAAAATAAGACTTTATGCAGAAGGATGTCAAAAATTATAGAATGTGAAAGTATTTAATTTGCTGTCTTTTCTACCTTCAAACAACGGTTCAGCATACAGATAAAAGATTACCAGATGATACGTAAATTTAATAGTATTTAGCTTCCTTCATCTCAGTTTTGGAGGCAATTGAATGACATGGTTAAGATAAATTTGGATTTGAATTTTAACTATCTTTCTCCCGGGAAGTGTGACTTTGGACAAGTTGTGTAACCTCCCTGGTCCTCAGTTTTCTTGTGTGAAAATCAAGGTAATATTCAGCTTCTTATAATTGACAGAGTAAATGAAGCTAAAATATTAGTTTATAACATTCCTCAGCAAAGGTTGGAAATGGTAGGTTTCAATGGTTACAGTCTCAAGGTTATGTCTTCAAAAGCCTGTGATATTCTCTTCCAAGAATATAAGATTCCACCAAACTAAGACCTTCCTAATGCTCCTAGCACCAACTTCAAGTGGCCTAAAAAGCTGTGTTTTCTCTACCCCTGGAGAGTCCCTTCCTTGGCATGTGTGACCTCAGCTCAGTCCCTGTCCTTTCAGATGCAACCAGGGTTCCTCCTCACCTCCCTTGTTGAAATGCTCCCTGCTAGTACCTTGTGGGCCATAGCTGTCATTCTTTCCTGGATCAGCTTCCTGATCACATTTCAGTTCCCTCCCAGGCAAACCTTGCTATGATTTTCCTTAAGGAACCCTTATGTAGTTAATCTTCCAAGCTCTACAGATTCTTCTTAGAGAAAAGAAATTGGCTGTGGTGTTAGCATCCAGAGACCCTTAAGATGTACAAGGCCAGGGGACATAAAGCATTAGTAATACTAGGTTTAGTATCATGCTGACTTCACTCTGCCTCCCTTCCTGGAAGAGGATGAAATACAATGGTGCAGAGCCCATAAGTGGATCACATTGATATGTTCAATTCTACTTTGTCTGTTCACCTGCAAAATGGGATAAGAGTACTTGTTACTTTCAAATTTGTTGTAACGATTAGATGAGATAATGCAGTGGTGCCTTGGTTTACAAACTTAATTCATTTCACTGTTCTGGGGAAGATGGCCACGGTCCTGTTTGTCACCTGACTGATGCAGAGTTTGCAAATGGAAGCAAAATTTTGGCAAATGCTTATTTTCAAACCAAATTGTTCTCCAACATAAGCATTCATGGTATTACTATACACGTAATGCACTTAGTTCAGTGCCTGCGCCATAGTATGTACTTAACTAAAGGAAACTTCAGGGATTGTTGTTATGGTTTTGATTAGGATTGAGTATTCCTAGTCACTAGAATCTTGTCTTGTTCATGTCCTATAATTCATAACTCTTTTATTTTTCTGCCTACTAGTTAAATGCTATCTGACAACTGTTTCATATATCTACTGTATTTTCAGAAAAATCTCTAAAATCTTAAAGCAAAAAAACCATTGCACCATCATCCAAAAACCACAGCATCTTTTCCATAAGCATGTTTTCACCCTGAAAATGAGAGCAAAGAGAAGAGAAAGGTGAGGGAGAAAGAAATTCCAGAACTCCAAAGATTAACGTGCCAACTTCTTCTTTTCTATATTTAAAAAATGATGCCTTTTCCAAAGTCATGCCAAATCACAGCAGAACAGCAGAGCCTAAAATGCAAGGAGAACATGAATTTAGAAATGACTTGAAAAACCCATGGAAACATCATCTGGGTGTTTCTTTGCAGTCAATAATGTTCATTGAGCACCTACCACATACTAGACCCTGTTCTAAACCCTAGAATTCAGAGAAAGAGAAAATAATATGTTTATATAGTCATTAATTTGAAAATAAAGTCATAATACACACACTCATATTTATAAAAAATATTGAGTTATCAATACTGTATTTTATACACAAGCATTTTACATCTTTATTAACTCTAAAAGGATAAACACACTCTTATTTTTCTTATGTTATAAATGAAGAAACTGTGGCTTAAAGAGTTTAAGAAATTTTAGCAAAGTCTTATTAATATTGCTAAGATTTTAATTCAAACAGTCAAATTCTCATACCCATGCACTAAACTACTCTAGTAGGAAGAGATCAACTCTGAAACAAAATTCTCCCAAAATATCCCTAGGAGAGTTCAGTTCTGCCTGGGAAGTGAGCAACTGAAGAGCTGAAGATAAAGCCCACAATACCTGAGACTGATGTTCTCCTGAGTTATGGGGATGTTAGAAATTCAAGAACAGAGCTGCTGGAATTCACTGTCCAGTGTCCAGGTAGGTAGCCTCACAGCTCTTTGAATTTTTCAAAGCAACAGTTCTTGAACATCTCCAGCAGGCCCAGCTGGGGTGATTTCAGAGTACTAAAAATGGAAAACCAAGAGTGGGAGTTGGTGAGGGAAGGGAGGGAGCCAAGGCAGCATGGAGAGACACTTAAGTTCCATTGCTATTGAATCTGCTCTTTGTCTTTCAAAGCTGGGACAAGAAATCCAATCCATGCAGTCTTTTCCCCCCTTCAGTAAATTGCATTCTTTAAAAAAAAAATCAACTGGTGTAGGATTTATTGATCTACATTGACAGAGAACTTCACGACTTCATACAAAAGAGTTTTCTCATTATAGTGTCATTTAGAAGACTTGTTAGTTCAGAGCATTCATCATAAAGTTCACCTGCAATATGAGAAAGAAAAGGCAGAAAATGTATAAAATTTAGTGGGTTTTCTTTTTTCCTGCTGCTCCTTCTTCTGTCAATGGGATTTTTTTTCACTATGTGCTTTCAGCCATGTTCCCTTCAGTTTGGTAGACAAAATTAGGAGCCACCACCTCGACAAATTTTTGTTTCCCAGAGGGAGCAACAGGAGTCTTAGTTGGTCAAAACTTGAATCCCATGCAAAAATTGAACAAAAGCCGATTCCAGGGGAAATTCTTGGGCTTCATCTGTCTATGGGTGCTCTAAGGTCCTCTCTCCTTGAGAGGAGGAAATGAGGTTTGTCATCAAGGGAGGAGCACTTGTTGGATTTCTCAGTCTGCCTGGAGTGTAACCCCTACCACTTTCTCCTCTGGTTTAAAACCTTGTCCTCAGCCAAACACACTAAGCCTCAGCACATCGTGTGTCATATTAGTCTCACGTGGCCTGCAGTCTGGCCTCTGTCAAAAGGCCTAGATATTTAGGGAAGACATTCAAACGGCCAAACTGCTCCTCTGGATGTTTTACAACAATGTCAAGGAACCACCAGCAAAATCACAGTTGAATAATCGATCACAGATTTGTCCTGGTTGACCTTTAATGATGTAATCAGAGTTTTATGGAGGGTTCATATTAGGAAGATTATCCACTTCTTGCTGCATTTATCAGAGGAAATGCATTGGCTCTGTAATCAAACTTCCTCACTGAAATTGATTATTGGCCCTACCATGGGACATGGTGGCATGCGCCTGTAATCCTAGCTCTCGGGAGGCTGAGGCAAGAGGATCACTATGAGTTTCAAGCCACCATGGCCTACATAGTGAGTTTAAAGTCAGTCACAACTACATAGCAAGACTCTGCCTCAAAAAACAGACAAAAAGTTTTTGGCCCTATCACTTACTGGTTGTGTACCTTTTATATGTTTGTTAACTACTTAAGCTTCAGTTTCCTCACCTGAAAGTGACAATGATAAAAGCATTTACCACATAAGGTTGAAATTAAATGAGATGAACGTATTCATCTTATAGCAGCTCCTGGCTTAAATGCAAATTGTTATATTTAACTTTAATAATAAAATCTATTGTGTAGGCCACTGTCTATTAGTGATTTCAAGACTCTAATATTGAATCCTGCATGAAAAATTTTTTAAGAATTTTAAGAAAACAAGTCACCAAAAATCACTGATTCCTCCCATCGAAAGGCTCTGTAATGGAATTCAGTTCTCAGTTTGCTTTGCAGAAAGGAATCTCAAACCCATTTAAAATGACAGCTTGTACTTTAACATGGTGGTTAACATGATTGTTTCGCCCTCTTCTTACCAGGATGTTGATGTCCATTGTGAAATGCTTGGAAATCATTTTAAAAAGTCTGCTAGACTGTACGTTTCTTAGGAGCATGATACCAGCAACTCCCACTTGTAAAACTCTTCTCCATAACTCTGCACGAAGTAGATGCTCAAAAATATTTACTGTTGCCTTTCTGAGTCAATTTAAGAAAACAAAAGGTACTTAAAAGATAGAGCCTAGAATGTGATTAGTATTAACATTTTCTAAAGTGCAATGGTAGAAATTTGTGCCTCCTTTAAAATGCTTCTCTTTAGGTTATTTACCACAACTAAAAACACTCATCTTACCTCAATATAGACTGAGTACCCATTTAATCTGCTGTAATGAGTTACTGAGGGAACTCATCTTACTGTCTTTCTTTTCCTACATCCAGTCTGGTGTAGCACATTTTTGGACTGGGTAAGGAACAGATATATAAATAAAATAAATGAATATAAGTAACAGACAGAAAAGTCTCCAAATGAAATAAAACTTATGCTTCGCATCAAGCATATCACAAGTTTTTTGATTAGCAGAAGTTTTATTTTGTTTTTTAAAGCAGAATATTTATGGGCACATTTTAGAGGTATCATAGGGAATTTGCATCTGTTCATGATATATCCTGCCTCTTCTTTTTTTCCCATTCCCCTCCAAACCACCACCACCCTTTGCTAAATACATTGTAAGGACTCACTAGACTCAAAATGAGTAGAGGCCATTCTTGGTTAACCCAAAAGAAAGACTAAAGAAGAAGCATAGGGAAACAGAAGCAGGAAGCCTTCTCCAATCACATTTATTTAGTCAGTAAATATTTCTCAGGCACCATAATATGCCAAGCACTGCTTTAAATAAAGGGTACAAGAGTGAATGAAAGAGTCACAGGCTCTATTCTTATAAAACTTGCATTCCAATGGAAGAGACAAAATATACAAGGAAACAACAGAATAAATAAAATAAGCTTAGATAAATGCCATGAAGAAAATGAAACTGGACAACATGATAAAGAATGACTGGGCATGCCAACATGGAAAAATCTAGATAGAGTGTCTAAAAAGGTCCCCTTCTTGCCTTCATTAGGCATTTGTTTATATAATTTTTATTACATCACTGAGTTATCTGTATCTGTATCCATCTCTCCAAGTTCCCCAGCTGCAATGTGATATATCTTGGTCTCAAGTATAAAAACACAAAGTCTGGTAGATATTAGGCCCTCAGTCATTTTTGTTGGATTAAATTTTGTAAAGGACTCACATTCTGTAACTTTAGTGACACAGAAAAAAGGGAAATGTTTTTCTTTGGAGGGGAAAAGTGGTTGAAATGAGGAAAAGCTTCAGAGGAAACTTCCAGTAACAGAAAATTACATAGCATATTTGGAAAACAACTGGTGGTTTGAGAGTGATACGGTAGGGAAGTAATTGGAATTTTAGTCAAGAGAGACCATATGAGGCAAACTAATGAAAAGCCAGCAGTATCATGCCAAGATGCTTGGACTTTCTTCCTTAAGCAATGTGAGAGCATTAGCGATTTTACCAAAAAAAAAAAAGAGCCACACATCAAGGTATGGAGGATGAAAAAAACCACTCTAATAGCTGAAAAACTAATGGATGGAAGGAAGAGAAGAGACAGCAAGAAAGGGACTTAAAAGTAGCTACAACAGCTTGATTGGGAGAAGAGGAAGAGTCTGACTTATGCCGTGACAACATGGGCAGAGAGACACAAAGCAGATTCGGGACATATTAGTGAAGTAAAATCATTAAGACTTGGGCAATTGTATCTGAACCAATTGCATCTGAGCTTAGAAGGAACCAGGAAGGGTGGCTTAGCAGTTGCCAGCTTGGAGAACTTCATCTCCCATGGCTTATCCATGTGAGAGATTGAGAGACATGAAATGTCCTGAAAAAACAGCTTGAGCAGGAAACGATTCTGTCAGCAAACATGGAATCACTTTCCTCTTAGCCTATATGAGAATCTGAACCAAGAAGCATCTAAAACCCTTTTGGGGTCAGCAATCAGCAAGGACTTTGAATCTCATCTGGTCACTTCACATGAAACCTTTCTGTCTAAGGCTGCCAGCCATTGAGCTGTGCAGGCTAACTTTCGTCCGCACAAGGAGAGTTTGTCTGCACAGCAGTGGCTTGCAACTTGATATTTTGCATAAAAATTCATGAGGTGCAGTATCTATTTCAGCTATGTTATAAAGTAGTAAAAAAGAGAGAAAGGGAGGAAAAGAGAAAGTTCAGCCCAACACTCAGATAGGGTTCATTTTGAGTGATGATTGCAAGTCATCCTTGGAAATTACAGATGCTACCCAGTTCACTATTATTTTGCAGCATCTCTAGTAATCTTCTGTGATCATTTATAACAGCATGTCTGATGACTTTCAAAACGTAATGGGAAAGGCTACTTCTGTAAAGCATGTCTACTCAAAGGAAAAATCAATCTTAGCTGCTGAGGGAGTGAACTTTGTACCACCAGGATTAGACAGTTAGAGATTTCAACATATAAAAAGAGGAATGGCAGGGGTCCGGTCCTCCAACGTATATGTGCGTATAATGTGTGCTCTAGTTGCTCAAACAGCTTAGGATTTCTCCTTTCATCCAAACAAAACATGTGTCAAGAATCCAAATTGGCACACACCAATAGAAAGTAATCATGAACCCCATAATAACTACTAATGTTTACATAATGCCTTTACAGTTTGCAAAGTACTTGTCACATACCTGAGTTGCTAATCATCAAAAATACCTTATGCTTTCCAGTCTTCTTTTCTTCTCTGACAATCATTCCTATTAACTGGAATATTCTTTCACAACATCTGTGATCTCACCCTTCAAGCACAAGCTTAAAACCAGCCTCACTATAAAATACTCTCTGGTTATTTTAACTTTACCAGTGAGTAATATTTTATAAGGTACAAGGATCTCTGAAAAGTAGTGGAATGTGATAGAAGGTTAGCAATATTTAGAATTCGAAGACATGGGTTCAAGTATTAGTTTCACAGCTTCTTATCTTCATGATGTAGGCCTATCTTTTAACTCAAAACATGAGGCAAATGTTATCTGTCTTACATGATTTTTATTTAGATCAAAAGAGATCACATATATAAACCTGTTTTATAATCCTAATGAATTCTATCAAGAATTAGTTCTTTATTTACTTCAGAGGATTATTGTGAGTATATAATTTCTGTAAAATTATATACCTGGTATATACTGTATACCTGATATACAGTAAATGCTCAATTGAGGAGAACTATTATTATTAAATTTATTGAGTCAACAGACATGAATTAAAGCAAATATTACATGCAAGACACTGTAAACAGATATAATACTTCATTCATCTATATAATCTATTACAGGATCATGAAAACCTTGTGGTTGTAACATAGTATAAGATAGTCATTAGGAGAACTGGCTCTGAAATCTGGCCACATGATATCTAAATTAGAATTACGATCTTAATTCTTTATAGCTGTGTGACTGGGCAAGTTACTTAACTTGTCTGTGTCCCAGTTTTTTTCTTTATAAAAAGAGAGGAAAAAACAATTCTTAAATACAAGGTTGTCATGCAGAAAAGAAAATTAATTTATGCAAAGAGCCCAAAACAGTGTTTGCCACATAGAACAAGCCCGGTGAATCTTATGTATAATTATATTCTTTTAGTATAACAACCTCAAAATAATTTTTTTCCTATGAATCAAGGGGAAAAGTGTTCTAGTGAAGAATTCTTTGCCTCCATTCTTGCCATCTCCCAAAATGATCTCCACACCCTAGCCAGAATCAACCTCCTAAGGTATTGACTGGGCTAATCATGTTAAAACTCACAAAAGATCATTAAAATATTTTCTGAGATTTTCCACTGCTGTGCCTGATTTCATCTGCCTCTGGCTCTCCTACAGCTTATCTCATCCAATGTTCCAGTCCACCCTAGTGGTGAAGCCATGGAGATGATTTGGGAGAGATTAACCCTCTAGCAACATCCATGAGCCACTCATTCACATTTTTAATATGAATGAGTACTTTGTCAATTTTATGCAAAGTTGCTATGCAAATTCAGCTTCAATGCAAATTCTCTAGTCTTTTCTTCCAACCAGAATCCTGCTGCCATAATTATTCTAGATAGTAATTCTGAAATAGTGCTTAATTGTCTGCCCCAGCAGAAGAAGCCATTTCCTTTCCGACCTCGCTATCATTTGTCCAAGAGATTTTCTTCCCCTAGAATTCCACACTCATTTCACCACCTATTATTGAAACCCATTTACCATTTCTAGATTCAACTCAATTGTCATCTTTTCTAAGAAGGCTCTTAGGACTCTCCAGGCAGATTGAGTTATTTACAACCCATTACACCTCGTGGATGTCCCCCATGCAATCTGCTTCCCAAAGTGTGATATGACTCTGTGCTTCTGTCACCTGGTGGAGATCCACCACCTAGTAAATACTTAATAAATATTACTCAAATTGTCTCAGTTAATATTTAAAGGACTATATGATTAGTGAAACATCATTTCTGGTCCTAAGGAACTCTGTCAAGACATATGTGATAAGCATCAAGATATGAGCAAGAAAGGCTTTATTTCGAAGTCTCTTCTCACTGACAGTTTCCCCAGATCCACATCATACATGCCCTCTCCCACCAAGTCATTCTACATATTAATTCCAAATACATCACCTTAACACATCAGGTCAATTTTGATAAGGTTGGGGAAACAGATCAAGGCAAAGTAATAAAAGACCTCAAGAATTCAAATTTTTAAATTCTTTTTCTATTCTGGTATTACATCAAAAGTCCTGAGCACAAAAATAATATATGCACTCAAAGATTTTAGATAAGGAAAGCAGTGAGACAAGCTCAGAGAAAATATTATGGTATGACAAAGAAAAAACCCTAGAAAATTGGCATTAGATATAGAATGAAGTGATCAAAAAGGAGAAATAGAAAGGTTGCTATAAATATCTAGATTAAAAAAGGTCAAAGCAAAAATGAAAATCTAAAGTAACTCCCCATGTGAATTGCATTGTTTCTCTTAAGGTGATGGGAAGACAGTTAATTAGTATATCTGCACATAAATGGAGTCAAGACAGGAAGCTAAAAGATAGATGATCCAGTAAGTACCAGCAAAGAAAACAACAGTGAGAAAGATTTTTAGGGTAGTCAGGGTAGAGAGAGAGTTCAAGGATGGATTTTGACAATAAAGCCTTGAAACACAACTATGTACAGAAAATTCAGTCATTCAGTCAATAAGCATCTATTGAGCACCAGCTATGTGCCAAATACTCCTCAGCATCCTGGATCTAATGGAGAGCAAAGTTTCAGTCCTCTTACAGCTCCCAAAAGTAGAGTCTAGGAAAGAGCAGTCAGAGAAATAAAGAGAAAACCAGGATGCTATAATAATCAGGAATTCAACAAAAAGTATCAAAACAGTTTGGTGGTCAACCACATTGACTTGCAGTCTGTTCTTACCATGAGCTTAGAAAAATGAAACTATGCATGGGCAAGGTTTAGGGATTCAAAAAATAATCATCACCAGAGACCATATTTGGTATATTATAACTATTCATTCAGAAAGGCTAAAAGTGACTAAAAATAGAAAAGCAGGTCTCTGAAACCTCTCGAGGATGGATCACTACAGAGATATCAAGGTACTGCTTTTAGCCATGCAAATAATGCCCCTAAAGTGGGATAGGGCATTACCCAGAAGGGAAGAAAAGAGAGGCTGAGAAAATCCAAAATGTGGCTTCTCTGGAGCAGTTTTTGAAGAGGAATGTGTATATTCTAGCAGGAATTTAACTCATATATTCCAGATTCTTTTATATTCTACAAAATTTTGGTGCACAAGAGTTCTTTGGTGTCCAGAGCTCTTCCTCATTCTTTTTATGAGATCTGTTATGCTGTATCACTTTCTACTTGGAAATCATGTTTTACCCAGAATAAACAAGCTCATACACCAGCAACCTAGAGCTTGGGTCAAAGAGGGAAAGACATGACCCTCAGTAAACCTGTAGAACATAAAAATGATTTCCTCCCTTGACTTATGTAGTCCATATGTCAGGGGACATGAATCATTTAAGCACAAAACCAGACTATAAAGCAAGTGTATAGTTTTTAAATCCAGCTGCTATAGGCAGGGAAGTGGTGGTGAGTGTGATCAGAGAAAACATACTTGATGAGGGGACATATGAGGTAAACATAGAATAAATAATTTTTAACAAATGTGAGGAAACGTATTTTAGCTAACACTCTGCTAAGAAATTGTTTCATCCCTGGAAAATCAAGGGAAACCATAAAGACCTTCCTATCACAACAGTGCGTAAAAGGAGGCATTTTGTAATGAGCATTTTACAAAACAAGTTTTCCTGAAAGATATTCTGCCTCTGGCATGTTCATGGATTTGTGCAATAGCAAATAAGAACAAAAATTATTGGAGGAATAGAAATAACAAGAAGAAATCTTTACTATATAGATTGATGTTAAGCAATTTCATTCATAAGGATTAAAAACTGTGAAATCAGTACTGAGAATCTGCTGAGCCTCTTCCATTTTTCCTTTGCAACTGAAAGAGAAACACAGTGATCCAATTGCAAGATTGGCCTGGCCAATCTTGCAAAAGGTGGCAACAGACCTTAATGATGTATTATTTTGCATTATAATATATGCTATTTCCTTTAAACAATTTTTCTATAGGACCCTAGAGGTTACTATGTTCTTTCATTGGTCATTTCTGGGATTTTATGCTTTATAAGGAGGAAATATTTGTGATTTTTAATGCAACTTTACCATTTATGGAGGATTGGTCTTTAAAAATTGGAAGACCCATTACTTGTCAAAGCTGTTACCTAAATATCAAAGAGCTAGGAGACATCAAACTTTTTAGCACATGAAATGAGACTTTAAGGGGAAGAGAAGATCTGGGAAAAGGAAGACAAGAGCCAGTGAGACTGAAGAAAGGGTGGGCTGGAAGAAACCGCTTTGATAATAAAAGCAGAGAGACTTGAGTAAATAGACATATCTTCAGGACTGTACACAAGTCACCTGCTAAGCAGAATTCAGTGCAGTGTTGTGATTCTATTTCAAGTGGAATCTGACAAAGGAGCAGAATTTTGCTTCAAAATAGGTAGGGAGCCAACTGAGTCAACCCATGTAGATGCTAGGAACTAGACCCATCTGGTTTGCATTCAGAAAGAATAGTTTTTCTTCTTATCACTTGTTCCTGACCTAGTCCACAGTTATGATAGATGGAAAGATACAGGGAAATTCTAAAAGTAGACACCATGACCCAGGGGGAACTGTTTCTCTGAAAAATTCTGGAACTTACACTGTATCAGTGATAGTGCAATACATACCCATAACCTAAGCCAGAATATCATTTGTGAGGTTTAGTGCTTAACACAGTTCCAAACACACAGGAATGACTCCATCAATGATGAAAGTACAAATGAGCCACAAAAGTCATAAGTCAGATGCAAACCGACAAGGGACACTGAGGTCAATGAAGAATTAGATCTGCAAGTGCACTGGAAGAAGATAGGGACAATAAAAAGAGGACACCCATTGTCTTTATTCTCAAAGTGTGGTCCCTGAGCAGCTCTGGTGTCACCGGGACAATTTCCAGACATGGAGCCCCTCAGGCTCTGCTCCAGACCTCTGAATCTGAGTATTCATTTCAAAGACATTCTGAATGATTGGTAGGCCCATTACAAGTTTGAGAAACACTCAGAGGTGGAGGCAAGAGAATTGCAAGTTCCAGTCCTGCCTTGGAAACTTAACAAGATCTGTCTCAAAATAAAAACAATGAAAAGAGCTGAAAATGTAGCTCAGAGCAAAGATCCTGGGTTCAGTTCTCAGCCCTGAAAAACAAGTTTGAGAAACAATGACCTGTACCATAAGTAGGACGAGCAACACCAAAACACTCCTTATCAGGAGAATCATCACCGTCATAGTTAGAAAGGGTTGATAATTACCTCCAGACCACCTTTCAGTGAGACCTGTGTATTATTTACCTACCTCTCCAAAGGGCGAATTCTGTTGGCCACAAGGCTTCTTTTGTGTTCATAAATACCCCAATAAAGAATTATTTGGGTAGTGTTATAAGATAGATGGTATAGATAGCTACAGAGATAGATATAAGATAGATGATAGATAGATAGATAGATAGATAGATAGATAGATAGATAGATAGACAGATAGATAGATAGATGATAATTATATAGATGTATGGATATGGATAAGAACAGGTTATATTTCATTTCCCATTCTGGTAGAGTCAATGCATACATACTTTATCTCAACTAATTGCATCTGGCAACAATCTTGTTTCCAAATAATGGCACATTTTAAGATACTAGAATTAGAATTTCAACAAATTATTTTGGGAAAGGGATACATTTTAACCCACTACAGAGTAGATATCAGATCCCATGGAACAGAACAATTTTACTATTCCAGATTCCGTAGCTTCATAAGAAGCATGTTCCCTTACACGAATTAGAGTCCTCAGACTCATTTTTCTCAGAGTCAATAGTTACTCTGCAAGCAGTGGTTTATGGCAGGATAAGGCAAGGGATTCAAAAAGTTTGGATGTGGGGATCAGAAGAACCCGAATCCTAATGCCACATCCAACATTTTATATATCCAAGATTTGAAATATGTCAATTCACTTCTCTGAGCCTTGATTTGTTCATCCTTGAACTGAGGATAATAACCAATTACAGCATGCAGTGTAAGTACTCTACCCGTATTCCTTAGAGTCCTCCACCTGCCAACACTGGCACATTTTTGCCTAGCAATTTGTCTGTGACAGCCCACAGACAAATAGTAAGCCACAAGTACCAGAGATTTAATATGCCCCAGAGTACACCCTTCAACCAGTTCATAAGGGACCAGTACATGAAATACACCAACTCCCTCACATCTCAGTTGTGGTAATTCTGAGGAGCTATTCCATACTAGTTCCCAGAGCTGCCCAACAAGATTAACCTCAGTTACCCACAGGGCTAACTTTCTTGGTAACATGGCCTTAATTGGCAGCTTTTCCTTCCCGGCTCACTACACTTCCACTGAGGTCTCCTGAGATCTCTCCCAGGCAAACTGTTTGCATGTGAACCCTTTTCTCAGAGTCTGCCTCTAGGAAAACCAAACTCAAACAACAGAATACACCTTGCGGAATTTCTTTGTGGATAAGAAATCATGAAAGTTAGCAACATGGTATGCTATGTGCACCAGTTTCTATTAAAATAAAAATGTTTATATTTAAGAAGGGTTAAAATGTTTTTGAATGATAGTGATACAACAAACTATTGCCTTCTATTAGAAATATATTCTTTTTTTCATGCATACAGGAATGTAATTAAAACTTTTCAAGGAAAATTAAATTGAACTTTTCTTCCAGAAAAAAAACTGTAAGAAAAATAAAGGGATTGGAGAGAAAAGGAGAGGGAAATACAGTTATTTTCTTTTTCTTTGTTCAAATTCTACTCCATCACTTACTAACAGTGACACTGGACAAGATTCGGAAGCAAATATTAACTACTTTGAAAAGCTGTAAGTTCTGGATCTATGCATTCTTGAGAAAGACATGAATCTCTGTACCTTAACTTCTTCACCTGACTTGTTCAATTTCAGATGGAGCCAACAGTTGAACCTAGGCATCTAAAACCTACATATTTAACCACTGCATTATACTGCTTGCTTCATATGAAGTAAATTTAATCACCAGCTGGAACCTGCATTTAAATCATTCAAACATGAAATTTTTTAAGGAATAAGATGCCTTTCCATTGAAGTTAATGTACTTTCTGAGGTTTCTATAGCAACAAAAATCTAAAATCACCCCAGTGGTATTACTTACAAAAGAAGAGAGATGTTCCTGCTGACCCTTTATCAAAGAATTTGCTTCACCAAGACAGGTCTAGCCACATGGAAGAGAATTGTGCTATGTATTCTCAAGATGTGATTTCTCTGTTTGACTTGACAAGAGAGGTCTACATTAGTATAACCAACAACACTTTTGATGCTTACATGCTTAACCAAAGACATTAAAAAACTATGGTTAGTTTTCTCAAGGAACTCGATGTCCAGTAGAAGAGACATCTGTGACCACATGGTGTGATTGGAAATTAACCAGCACAACATACAAAGGAAGGTAAAAAGGAGTAAAGGGAGGTAAAAACAGAATGAACTGGAGAATCAAAGAAAATTTCCCAAAAAAGTAAAAATCAAAGAGGTATTCTCCAAAAGGTAGGCAAGCCAATTGTTAACAAGCATTTTGTTGGCTTTTCCTCCTTCTGTATCACACCTTCTTCATTTCCTCATTTGAGCTTCCTAGGATTACCTCCTAAATAAACCACCTCCACTCATGGGCTTGTCTAAAAGTCCACATTTAGGAAAACTCAAACCGTGACAATATCAATCAGGTTGATTCATTCAATTTCTTGGGACATTTACAGTTAAACACAAGTTAATGGGCCCTTTGGAATCCATTAAAACAAGTTGACCTGAATTACATAATTATAGGATTAGGGTGAAATTGAGCCAAATCAGGTCCCTGATCATTTCTAGTGTCTCCTCTCCTTCTTCTAGGACCCAGGTTTGACTATGACTGAGTTCATTGTGACCAAGTGAAAGTATGTACAAAAGCAAGGGCTCAAGAGCATATTTCCTACATTCTTCTGCATCCTTCTGTGAAGATCCACAGGGACTCACTTCTTCACCATCACTGACTGATTTACAAGTCATTGTGATCCCTCTGCCCTAATCCCAAGATGCAATAAAGGTCAACTATTAAGTTCATTTGCGATGGACTCTTGCTGAAGCATGGATCACCATCTTCTGCCCCTTATGTATAGGGTTCCACACAAGACGTTTCTTCCAAAATAGTGTTAGGAAAGGTTTTGCTTCCTGGAGTGGATTTCCTCCCTGATATGGGTTATGTCTTCTTTTTCACCCTTGTTACCACAAGTTTAATGTCAAATATGAGTTTACCTGTTGCCAATATCCTTTGTCTTTCACAGTGACTCATCTTGTGTTCTTTCCATCACCAAATTTCATTGTGTTCTTATTTCCCGTTCTCGTTATGATTTTTTATTTTTATTTTCTAATTTTTGAACAAGTAATCTTATAATCTAACTGCCCCGAGTCTTCTGTTGAATCTAGTCAAAAAACATGTTTAGCATCTGTAAGTGTTAAGACTATGGCTAGAGGGACAGAAGAGTGAAGATGTCAGGCATGGTCCCTAGCATCATATAGCTTACTTTCAAAAGGATTAAGGTAGAATAGAAATAAATATATATCTTATGAGGTAAATGTTTTGTAGAGCAAAATTTATCCACCAAATGGACACATATTTTTTTCTGCCAGAGAAAGCTTTAAAAGATTTACTATCAGGCCGGGGATTTAGCTCAGTTGTATTGCACCTGCCTTGCGAGCGCAAGGTTCTCAGTTTGATCCTTGGTACCAAAAAAAAAAAAAACCTATCTTTTCATTTTCATCTTTTTACCACTAAGATACTTGGACTGTGTTTAATACTCAATTCCAGTAACTCACATCAAGATCATACTATAGTTATGTCTTTGTTTTTTTTCAAATCACATTCTAATTGCGTATGGTTTAACTTTGTAGCCCATCATCCATTAGCACTTAAGACATATACCTTAGTAAGTTAGTGCTCTATCTGAAGCCCTGAAATTTGAGCCCATATGTTGTACTGTGTTTTGCCTATAAAACATATCAACTGACTGTAGTAAAAAGGTATGATAATAAGCAAACCAGAGGCAGTTCATCAATACATTAATGTTAACTTGAGGTGAAAGATAATGGAACCCAGAATAAACAACAGCATTTCTTTCCTTCTCTATAATGCAACATAAATATTCTTCAGATAGAGCACCTCATTCAAGTCTGGAACCTACACCTTAAACAGACTCAGATGATGAGAAGAAGAGTAGCTGAAAGGATGAAGACACTCAAAACCGTGCCTTGGAATTGGTGATGAAACAATTGGGAAAACTTAACTTGGACAAGAGAATGTTCAGAAGAGAAACCCAGCAAGAGACAATAGATTCATCATACATGGCCTCAGAGGACCAAAAGAGAAACAAGGAGAATAAGCTTCATCTATGAACAAGGAAGAACATTCTAACTGATTAGCATCATGGACTCACACAAGTTGTGAATTACTGCTCCCCAGGACTCAGACCGGCTCCTGTGCAGACTTTTTGCTCCCTGCAACAAGCTCCAGGAAACCAGTCTGTTTTACTTTCCTCTTCAAATTTGTTTGGCGAGATAATGAGTTTCCCGTCGTTGGAAAGTGTGAAAATAAGTCAGGCAAGCACTGGGTGGGGACGCTGCTGACAAAACATGTGTTTTTCTCAGGTGTCTCTCAAAATTCTGGAAACTGAAAATGTGAGTGTCAAGAGCAGAGATGCAAAAGTCCACCCTGGATTCTCAGCCTTTGAGGAGGGTAGAGCGTGTTGCTGCTCCTCTCACACTCCATAAAAGTCTTCCCCAATTTTTCACTACATCCCTCTCACCACCCCCCCCATTCCAACACGCTTCTCACATGAGGTGGAACAGATGCTGGGGTGATGCTGGCTAAAAATAAAAGCAAGAGGGGAAAGGAAAAAAACGATTTTACAATAAATATCTCAGCAAAAATTTTATATCCTGAATGGATTCGGCAGCAAAAGAACAGCTGTTCCCTCTTTAGCTGTTCTTCCTTCGCTCACTTTTATAACCTGATTAATATGCCAATCAGACTTTTGTAATCAGGAGCAGGGGATATTAACCTTGTAAAGCATGTAAAATGTATCTTCTCCAAATAAAGAAGGAAGTGTTTTGTGAATTGGTCTCTTCGCTCTTTTTTTTTTTAATTGCACTGAGAATCCAGCCTGTCACAGAGAGCCAGAGATCCCTCCATCTGTCACTCCTTCAGGCCTGTAGAAGGAGCACCCTGGCAGCCTCGCCCTCACTCCTTGGGCCACACAGCAGCATCATAAGGGCCTCTATTGTGCTGGAGGACACTGGTACCCACTGGAGCTGCCTCAAAGAACCCTATCCCCAAAATGGACCTCAATATTCTTTCTCCATTCAAACCAGAGAATGAAAAGCTGGCCACACCAACTTTAATGAGTTAGGCAATTATTAAGGAGCTTTCAGACATGCATACAACAAGCAATGGTAAAGCACTGTTGGGAACGAGGCAGTGCCTAAAAAATATCAAAATCAGGAAGGTGCAGCAACCACTCTCCAGGAGCTTATAATCTAGAAGACAAGACATGTTAGGCACACAACTAAGTAAAAGGCAAATTGAAAAGCAGTAAGGACTGCAGAGCACTCCAGATAACATGAATAGGATTTCAGAGAAAAGAAATAATATTGCCGGTTTGTGGTCAAGAGGATACATACATTTACAAAGGAAGAGGTGCATGCTGGAAGAAAGTGCCATTGGGTCAGGCTTTAGAAAATGAATAAGATTAGGCAAGGTGAAGAAGGAGGACAGTGGTGGTACTATGGCTTATATCTGGATGCTCCCCCCCAAAGTCTCATGTGCTCATAGGTGGGGCTTTGGGAGGTGACTGGATCATGAGTGTATGGTATTGAATCATGGGTGTGTGATACTAGATTAACCCACTGAGTGGTTTAGTATACTTCTGTGTGTGGATTATGAATTTACCAAAGAGGAAAATGGTTGTGGGTGGCACCAATTGATGGACTTGTAGCCTGAATAGAGTAAAAGGGTACCAAAAGAAGACTTGCTGCTTCCTCCCTGTCATGACGTGACCTGTTTCTCCTCTGCCCTGCTGCCCTGCTTTGGAGCCAGCCACTGTGGACTGAAACCTCTACAAACTGTGAGCTAAAATTAATCTTTCCTCCTTTAACTTATGGGTGCCTGGTATTTTGTCCCATTAATGAGAAAGTAACTAAGACAGGTGGTAACAAGTGAGAGGGAGTCAAGAACAAAGACATCAGTGGGGAAGCACAGAATCTGTGCCCTGATGGTTAATTAGTAAATTAATTTAACTAAAGCACAGGGAGACCGAAGAATAGAGTAGAATTTCCAGCAATGACTTTCTATGATTCCATGATTCCATAGTTGAATCTTAAACCTCATAGTTATTACTCTACCCTGTTGCCTAACCAATGCTCTTCATTCTTGAATATCTTTCAAACCTGACAAAAACAAAGACAAAAAATACAGTGTTGTCCTAAGGTCAGCCTTCATGTGCACAAGTTGCAACATTCTGCATCATTTAAACATCTGCTACATAAAATCTCTATTTTCTTTCAAAATAGTTCAGCAAATAAATATAGGTACATATGTGCACATGATAGGAATAAGATGCATATTGAGCATTTTGGGCTAAAATATTGACAATTTCTGGATCTAAGTGATTAGTATATTTATGTTCAATTCAGAATTCTAGTCTTCTTGCTCTTTACAATCATGAAAGATTTTTTAATACAGTTCTTAAAAAGGTAAAACTAAAGAGTAGGTAGATACTGAGTTACTGGCCTAAGAATCATCTGAGGATCTCATTGCCAGCAGTGTATGGCCAGGTTCTCACAATCCTGAAATCTGTATATAAACCAACTCTGCATCCATGCTGTGCTCAGATTTGGGGTTGCTGGGATCCTTAGTCATGTCTCTGTAATACCCGTGGTGCAATTGCAGAGTTAATAGGCAACAAAATATAATCATGTGTGGGAAGCGAAAAGAGCAGAGCAGTTTGCCATTTGTTCATTTTCACAAGTTTTAGGCTGTTTCAGTGGCAAAAAATATTCATGGGGTTAAAAATCAGCTTGTTTGGTAAACTGCAATTAGCATGAACTGGGTCCCCTCAGCTTCTGGAAAGGATAAATATAGATGTCGAGATTTTCTGTGGGAAGACAGGGCCCTAAGTTTTATTTTAAAATCTCTGGGAAAAAAACGCCTTTATGAGGGCATCCCACCCAGGAAGGAAGGACTTGGCTCTGGACCCACTGTGAACTAGGGGGAAATGCTGCTTGGTTGGGTCTGTTGGTTCAAGAGGGTAAGGTACAGAAATGTACCCTTTAAGGTTCCTAATAAAACTCTACTATAGAAGTAGAAGTAGGGATGTTGACCATGTATTCTAGGAGCCCGAGAGCTCAGGTTTGGTCCCAGTTCTACTGCTCACCAGCTGTGTGTAACTCTAGCTGAACACAGTCTGACCTGCCTGTGCCACAGTGCTCTTATCTGTAAAATGGAAATGACGATGAATGTATGTAAAGTGCTCATTGGGGTCTGACACAATTAAGAAATACATATGCACTAGCTTTTGTTATTATATCATCTTCTAATAATTAAAAAGGAAGTTAAATTAATACATAGTTGGCCCTCCACACCCACAGGTTCTGCATCTGTGGATTCAACCATCCATGGATCAAATACACACTATTTGTAAAACATTGTCTATACTGAACATGTACAGATGTGTTTTGTCATTATTTGCTAAATAATACATTGCTAAATAATATTTGTATAATGTTTACATACCACTAGGTATTATCAGTAATCCAGGGGTGACTTAAAGTACACAGGAAGATGCGTGTAAATTATATATAAATATTTTATGAGTATCTACAGATATGGGCATCTGCAGATCTGGGCATCCATGTATAGGGAGACAGTCTTAAACTAATCCCCATGGGTATCAAGGGATGACTATACTATTAACTCATCTGCAGACCACAAGTTTCCCCACTACTGTTTATTTTGTGTTACAGGATCCAGTTTAGGATCCCACATTGCATAAGCTGTTATGTCTCCTTCGACTCTTCCAATGTAGGACAGATCCTCGGACTTCGTCTTTTATCACCTTGACGTTTTTCACAGGAGACTGTCAGAGTGTCTCTCGATTTCATTGAATATAGTGAGGTTATGTATTCTCAGTGCCTCACATCAGGAAATACATGAATTAAAAATGTTTTATTACTAGTGATGTTAACTTTTATTATTAAGTTAAGGTAGTATCTAAAGGTTTCTCCTTTCTGAAAGCTACTACTATTTCTCCCTTGGAAATTAATAAGGATATATAGAGAAATACCTTGAGACTATATAAATACTCTGTTTTATATCACACTTTTGCTAACTACTTTTAACATCTACCCATGAATCTTCCTTCCACAATTATTAAAATGTGTTTGCCCAATGGTGATCTATTTCTAGCATCCCTACTAATTTATTAACAGGAATTCTAATTTAAGAAAGAGCTGTCCTTGTAGAAAGAGGACTTTTAAGGAAGAGAAAAAGGACAAAGGGGAAGGGAGAAGGCAATAAATAAGAAAGGAGAAGAGGATAGATATGATCAAAGCACATTATAAACATGCATGAAGATGTTATAGTGAAACCCATTATTTTATACAATTAATGTGTGCTGATAAGTATAATAAAAAGGATTTTTAAAGATTTACCTCAAAACCATCAAAGACATTTTATGCTGTCCTTTTATTATAAAAGAGAAAGAACAGTTCTTTCCTATTTATTCAATTATTTATATAAATATGACTTGTGGAGATTTATTGTATTCTACAGGTTAAAATCCATTGCTTTGCTTGTTGCTGTTCTTATTGTGGTTGCTCAAAGCACCCATGATTTGGCCATTATAGCTAGTTCAAGCGGTTCTGTGTCCCTTTAATAATTGTATTACGTTTTGGGCAAGTTAAATCTAGGGAAAACTGAGTGAAAGACATGTGTTCTCTATACTATCTTTTGCAACTTTTCTGTTGAAATATAAAATTATTTTAAAACAAAAAAAATGTTTAATGTAAGAAAAGACTTGAAGTAGCATGAAGATAGTTTCTGGAAAGCAGGTAATGCTTTGTCTTTATCTGGGTACAAGCCACGTAAGTGTGTTCCAGATATGAAAATCTATCAAGCTGTACATTTATGACTTGCATATTTTGTATGTGTGTTTTGCTTTAGTAAAACATTTTCAAACGGAGGTTTTACAGCTTTGAAAATATTATTTGAAGAGAAATTAGCTATAAAATATATGGTAACAGGAAATAATAGGCAGAAATTTCTATAGAAGGACCTGCCAAGTTCCAAATCATCCTCAATAACCATGGGGGAAATCCTCAGCCAAGACTGGATTAGATCGGGCTTTCCATGTGAGTCCTATTCAGACTCGTGTGTCTGCTCTCACTGTGTGCTTTATTTTCTAAGTCTCTTGCATTTCCCAAAACACTGAGAAATGTTGGTTCTATCCAGTTAATCACTTCCTTGAACCAGAGCTGAAATACTAATGATTAGGTCTCAGTCTCTTTGTTGCAATTCTCTGATGCTCCATTTCTGGGTTACTTACACAGACAATCTCTTTTGAATTACATCATCTTTAGAAAATTCATATCACTTTCTCTGGTTATTAACAATACTTATTGATAACTTCAATCAGTTGCTTCTTCATGTGTATCACCACAGTCCTTTTTTGTAAATGCCTCTATTAAAACATACCTTTGTTATTTCTATAGATTATGCATTCCTCAAAAGAGTAAAATTAGGTTTTCCCACATCTGTGTCTCTACTATTATACCTGGGCCTCTCCTTGTGGAAATTAACTTCATCAGGATGGGCAATCTTTTATTACCTAGTACTGAAAGTGACATACTTCATTTTTGTCATGTTATGTTAATTAGAAACAAATCACTAGGACTAACCCATATTCAAGAAGAGGGAAATACAAAAGGGTGTGGCACTTATAAGCAAGGATCTTGGGACCATGTTGGAAGACACCTATAGTAGATGAGATTAAGAGAAAGTGATAAAGTATAGCTATATTTAAAAAATCTTTTATAAAAATTGTTCATTGTTCTGCCTCTTGATTTGTCTTGGCACCTGTGAGCACTTAAATATTGTTTACCTTTTACTTTTGATAAAAGTAGATAAGTGCTTTGCTGAATCATGATGATTATATAACACATAATGAATTTCTCAAAAGCTATTTTCGTGAATTCCCTTCTTATGTGACTGAAATTGCAGAGAAAGGAATGGACAGAGGTAAGTTTTGGGGAGAAGGAGTCCCTGTCCACTTGAGGGCCAGCTGGGAATACGTATTGATTTCTTTTTAGGTATGGAACTCCGGTGTCCATTATCCAAGTCTGTAAACTCCCTAACCAAATCAGTTGATGGTAAAGACCTATAAGCTGGGGTGGTGGTGAAAGTACTACTTGTTTTTATCATTATAGTAGCACCAAAAGCAGTAGCCACCCTTTGTAAAGCATTTTCTTACCTCTGTTATCTGTGTAGGATTATTTCCTGCTCTTGCAAAGTTGGGCTCAGTGGCCCTTCTCCTTCATTTTTTTTTTTTTTTTTTTGGTACTGGGGATCAAACTCAGGACCTTGCACTTGCGAGGCAGGTGGCAGAACTACTGAGCTAAATCCCAGGACCCCCTTCTTCTTCATGTAGATATTCCATTTGGAACTCAGGGCCTTGAAGATCAGCACAGTGGGAGAAAAGAGAAGAGAATACTGGTTCTTAATAACCTTGACCCAAAAAGATTGACATCAGTTCTGCTCAAATTTCATTGTCCAGAATTAGTAACATCATCATAACCTGATTACAAAGTGGGTATTTAATGTAGAGGAGGACATGGATATTTTATGAGCACTGACCCATCATCCCAAGTGAGCCTAAGGGCAACATTGAAGTTCTGATAGTTTAAACACTATATCAAAGGTCATACATTAATGAGTGATTTTATACCTCGTTATTTCTCTGTTATTTCTGTACTTATTTAGAGCTCAGATTCTCTTGACTTGTGTTACTTCTTCTCTGTTTTACTAATTCTTATCCCTCAAGAAACCAAAATGCTGGCCAACTGAACAGGTACTATCATTCTCACCCATGCTCACAGATGCTGTTGTTAGAAACTATTCTTGTAATCCCAAAGGGAGACTTACCAGGGTCTAAGTACAGTACCATTCATTTGTGGCTAGTACATGAAATTCGTAGCCGAAGACCCCAGTCTTTGTGAAAAATAAAAATATCCAAGATTTCAAAGAGAGGAAATATTTTTTCATGAAAAAAAGTTTAAAACATTTCCCTGCCCTATCAATCACAATGGCACAAGCTTTAATTATTCAAAAAGAAATTTTATTTCTGGAACCAAAGATTTGGATCTTTCTTCACAAGGTAAAAGTTTTGAGATATCAACTTTGTTGAGTGCTCTGTAAGATTTTCTCTGATCTTATTAGAATTTAACAACCTTTGAGATAAATTGGTGCCTCAGAATAGGAAGGCTCTTATGATCTATGTTCCAGTAAGACCATCCTAAATCACAAATCAGATCATGTCACTCCTATGCTCAATAATTCGTGGACACTTTTGGTTGACTATTCAACCTCCATTCTTCTCCCTTCTTCCAGGCTAACCACCTCATCTTTATTAGAGCATTAGGCTCAATCTGATACATTCAGGGAAAATATATCTTTCCCAAACTCCATGGTATAATTCAAGATATCCTCTGTCAATTTTTCACCTTTAGCTGTTTCTTTTTCTAGCCTCACTGTATCCAGTGAAATTTGTGCATATGGCATAGCTTTGATCAAGAATGTGTAAAGGGAAATCCTCTAGAAAATATCCAGAAAAATGGGCTCAAACTCATGAGAAAATTTTTCAGGCCCTGCTTCTCCCCTTTCTTCCTCCCTTGAAAGTAGTTTTGCAGGAGGTGATATTTAAAGCTGCATTATCCTTATTGTAACCAATGCCAGGGACTGCTAGCTGATCAACAAACCAATTTCCTCTTCTTCCTAAGTCGTGATACACTTCATTTCCCATTTTTCCTTGCAGTTCAATGTAACTGAATTCTAGTCCATAGAATATGGAGGAAAGCACTGTACAGTGTTTTCAGGGCTAACATGGAAAAAGTTCTCATGCATGGTCCTCCATACTCTTTCCCCTCTCAGCTTAATGATATTCAATATATTACTCTTGAATGATAAATTCAAGTTGAGAGAGAAGAAGATGCAAACCACTTAAAGAAAAACTAATTGTTTATCAGGAAAGCTGTGTGAATTTAGCAGAGGGATGATGTTTTAGTAATTTTCCTCATCACTGAGAGAGGCTATACCTGACAGCTACAATGTAAGGGAGGAGAGGTTTATTTTGGCTCACATTTCCGTCTTCAGTCACCTGGCTCCAAGGCAAGTTGGCATGGCAATTGGGCATGTCAGGGGACAGCAGCTCAAAGCATGGCAGTGGGGAAGCAGAGATTCAAAGGCAGAGCCCGAAAGGGAGATATATCCTTTTGCATCATGCCCCCACTAACCTACCTCTTCTGACTAGAACTCATCTCTTAACAACAAATCACTATAAGCCCCAATAATCCAATCACCTCCCCAAACCCTCACCTATGATCACATGAGTCTTTCAGGAGACATCTATTTATAAACCATAACAGGTGATTATATAGCCAGGTGTGGTGGCACATGCCTGTAATCCCAGCATTCAGGAGGCTGAGGGAGGGAAGTCCCAGGGAGTTTGAGGCCTGCCAGGGTTATGTAAGTGAGTTCAAAGGCAGTCTGAACTACACAGCAAGACTTGCCTCAAAAAACAGAAAGAAAGGAAAAAAAGAAAGAAAGAAAGAAAGAAAGAAAGAAAGAAAGAAAGAAAGAAAGAAAGAAAGAAAAAGAGAGAGGAAGGAAGGAAGGAAAAGAAAAGAAAAGAAAAAGTGACATAAACTGTCATTATATTATGTCACTTAGAATTCAGGGAGTTACCTTTTAATGGCACCTAACATTACTTTAACTATACCTGACCATGAGACAATAAGCCTAAAAAAGAGAAAGTCAGCATAATAAGAATACAAGAATTGAAAGATCTTGAGTCAATGAAGACATTGAGATGCTACACCAAACTGGATTGAACTATCTCTACTGCATTTTTTGCTCTATGAGAAAATGAAATCTTTTATATTTTAAGCCACTATATACTGGAAAGTCTGTTACTTGCTGCCTAAGATTCCTAGTTGATTAACCACAAGTACTTTAAGGAAAAAATTGGTCAAGTTCTTTGTTAATATGATCCCAATCAATTTCATCCTCACAGCAGCACATTACACTTCATGAGCACTTAGCTGGGTTAAAAACTAAAATCTGTTCCCTTATTTACCATGAACTGTCATGCTTCTTATATCTTATTGCAGATGTTCCTCTCTCTTCCAGGATTGTTCCTCCTCCTCTCTCCATTATAGTCTTCCTTAAAGATCTCAACTTAAACAGCACTTCTTATATTTTCATGACTTCAACACACAAAATTAACATGCTCCTCTACTATGTTCCACAGAGCCTTGTTAGAACCTCTAACATGGTACTCAGGTCCTTGATTACCTGCCAGACAACTTGCCTGCCTCCCTCACTAGACCAAAGCCTCCTATGAACAGAGACTTCGTTCTTCTACTTATACACAATCTAGTAAAGTCCCCAGCTCATGGAAGAGTCTTGATAAATATTTACTGAATTGCAAAGAATCATCAAATGATGAATTAGTGATTTTTTTCAGAATTGACAAAATCCTTTAAGATTAACCTATCCCCCACCCCTCAGTTAATAGATGAAACAGAACAATACCTTGAAATTACCAAGAATTTAGTGTCAGAACTGGCCTAGAACATAAACCATCTGATTTTCAAGCCACTAAGAGTTTTTTTTTCTATTCCCAGTTTCTAGGCCGAAGCTATTTTTCAGTTTGACCACTTTATTCGACTTCAGTGACATGACCTTCCCCCAGATCTAGCTTTAACAATCATAGAAATAATTTTCCATAAATCCTAGTATGAGCACCAAGAGGAAGAGAGAAGTGTTAGGAAGTAAAAAGAATATATCCTAGCTGGGAAATCAATTATTTCCTAGGATCACATTAACCTAGTAAACTTTGCTTCTCCAAAGGCATCCTTTTTGCAATCTAAATCCCTCACACTTGATCTCGACTGGAATGGCTGGGGCTTGAAACCCTGTATGACCCTGACCACTCAACCTCCTTCCGCAGAGGCAAATGACTGCTCTCTGGCCATCAGTGGTCTGATTTCTTCTACCAAACTTAAAAGAATACATACAAATGTAATGATGATACATAATCTAATCGTGTTATGCGTGAAAACTCCTGCTACCACAGCCATCATACATTAGAGCCCATGGACACTGAGCTAGGCTAGATGCTCTTTTACCTCTCTGATTGCCCTGACACCAAGTTTCAGCAGGCTGAGTTCATCTAAGATGAGGCAGGAAGATGGGGTAGGGTCTTCTGGAAGAACTCTGACCATGCATTCAACAAAAATTTATTGAGCCTCTACTCTGTGCTCTTCATAGCAAAGATATGGTAGTGAGCAAGACACTCCCTTTGTTTGGTTTATGTTTTGGGAAGAGAGGCAGGTGTTCAGTGAATAATCAAATGATCACATAATATAATTTCAGAAATTGTGGGTGCAATGAGGAAAAAGGATAGTCAGGAAACTTAAGGAATAGACTTGAGAAAGAGTCCTTTTTTAACATTTTTTTTCCATTAAGTTTATTGGTACATTTTAGGTATACAATACAGTTACATTCATCATTGGGATCTTGTACCTTTACATGATGTATCTTGGGTCTTATTTTTTCCCTGTTCCCCTGCCCTCCCTTCCCTATTTACAAAGACTTTGTTTCCATTTTTTCCTTTTCTCATTTTTTTCTTTTCCCTTCTTTTCTTTCCCCTACTCCTCCCACTTCTCCTACTCAGTTATACCTTTTCTTCCTATTTCACAATATCAATTATACATTTTGATCCTTATTTACACTTTTAGTTTTTCACACCAGAGAAACTATTCAGTATTTACACATATGTGTCCTATTTATTTCACTTAAGAGTATTGCCTCAATGTGCATCCACTTAGCTATAAATGTCTCTAATTTCTCATTCTTTATGGCTGAGTAGTACTCCATTTTATAGAAAAACCACACCTTCTTTATTCAATCTCCAGTTGATGGGCATTTGGGCTGTTCCCAAGCTTTAGCTATTACAAACTGTGTCACTATTAACATGGGTGAGCATATATCACTGTGGTATGATTCTTATAATAATTCTTTTGGGAAGATACCCAGCAGAGGCATGTTGTTTGAGGTATCTCCATATAAGAGTCGATTTTAAATAGAGTGGCAAATGGAGGCCTTTTTAAGAGGATGATACTTAATGTGAGACCTAAAATAAGTAAGGGAGCAGGCTACAAAATATTTCAAGATAATCATATGTGGCTGGGATGGTTTCCATTTACTGACACAATTATTAATGACACCTCATAATGTACTCACAATTATGCCAGTTTAGCAATTAAATTATATGTAGAAATTATAGCAGATTAACCTAAAATTCTGGTAGAACTGAATTTAAGCCAGAGGTAACAGTGTATGTAATGGCCCTGCAGTGGGAATAGGCTGGAGTGTTTAGAAACAATGAGAAGGCAGAAGTGATGGTGAAGGAGATGGAGCAAGAGATAACAAAAGAAGGGGAAAGTACACTACATAGGGTTTTCCAGGTCATGGCAAGGAATTTATATATTTTATTAAATATCATGAGAAGTCATTAGAGAGGTGGGATTAGGGAATAACAAAAGCTAATGGAGATATTTAAAAGATCCACTCTGGTTTTATGTGAAGAATAGATTATGCAGGAAAATAAGGGACAGAGATCCCAGATTGGAGGTCTAAATTTATTTCTAATCTCAAACTCAATCAACACAATTCTCTGACACCAGACAAATGGAGATTTGTTTCCAGGCAACAATTGATTCTCCATCAGGCACTGAGGGTCCTATAATTTAATTTAATCCTTGCACTATCTGAAGATAGTTTTAGATCTCACAGGTTGAAGCCATAGTCCCACAATACCACCCCTATTTCTGATGCCAGTTGTAAGCACCTAGGTTTTCACCTGTACTTCTGGCTAGCCAGCTGGAAATTGGGATTCCCATAACTCTTTCCCAGGGTCCTATTAATTTACTAGGGTAGCTCATAGAACTCAGAGAAATGCTTATGTTTACCTATTATTATAAAGAATATAACAAAAGATACAGATGGATAGGCAGATGGAAGAAATGCATAGGGCCAAGTATGGGGGAAGGGAAGGGCAATTACCATCACCTTTCTGCACATGTCACCATTTAGGAACAACTACATGTCTGGCAATCTGGAAGCTCTTCAACTCTGTCCTTTTGGAGTTTAATTCACCTAATACACAGTGCTAGGGATCACAGCGCATGCTGAGCAAGAGCTCTATCACTAGTTATAACTTCAGCACTGTACTTTTAAGGTTTTCATTATATAAGCATGATTGATGAAATCATTGGCCACTGGTAATGAGCTCAACCTTCAGGCTTTCTCTTTTCTCCAGAGCTCAGGTAATAGGACTGAAACTTCCTACCCTCTAATCACATGATTTTTTTTCCCTAGAAACCAGCACCCATTTGAGGCACACAGGATCCCATCAAGACTCATCTCATTAGAACAAAAGATTCACCCATCATCCTGGAAATTCCAGGAGATTTAGGAGTCTGCATCACACACTCCTATCACTCAGGAAGGTACAAAGGTCTTGGTGTCAGGAACCAAAAGACAAAGATCAAATATTAAAAAAGGGGGCAAAAAGCAAATATGAATCTCTTATTTTATCACAGGAAGCTATTGCAATAATCTGGATTTTTAAAAAATAATAGTGATTTGGACTATGGTAGTGAAATGCAGTCAGATATGAGGTACAAATGGAAGATAAAATCAACTAGTAGATTAGGTGCAATATATAGAGGAATCAGATGATTCTCCAGGGCTTTGGGCCTAACCAATGACAAGAATGACAGTGCTTACTGAGAGAGGTAAGACTGAGAAAGGAGCAAGCTGGGATGGGAAGGAGAGAAGGAACTTTGAATTCTATATTTATTTGTGTTAATCTGGAAAAATTCATTTGTGTCTTTTATATAGATGCTGAGCAACCATAGGGCATATTAGTCTGTATTACACAGTATAAGATGGGCCCAAAAAATGAATTTGGGAGTTAATAGCACATAAATGTATATTTACCTCATAGAAATTTTCCTCTTGAATAGTTTGTTTATCATGTGTTGATGATATTTTCTTATTTTTCTCCATCTATTAATTTATAACATCATTTATTTATAACATCTATAACATCATTTATTTGTGGAATGTCTTCAATCTCTTCCCTAATCTCTTACTTTTTTCTTCAAGATTTCCCTGTTTTACTTTCTGCCAAAGTATCTGTAGCTGACATGGCTGGTGCTCTGTTTCACATACACTTGATCAGTCTCAGAGGCCAAGTGTAGCTGCAACTGACAATTCTATATGCACTCAGACTTACCTGGTGATTTGATGAATCTGTCCCCTCCAACCACTGCCCACATTTTAAAATATAGAGGAATTAAGGCTCCCAAGGACATCCCTCAATCAATGAGGAATGAAAGACTGTAAATAAATTCTTCAGCTTCCTGGCCTTCAAGAGCTCAATTCCAGGAAGCATTCTAGATAATCTTGGGAGGCCCCAGTGCTCTTGTTGCCCACAGTGATGATTTCAATGATGCATCTTTATATCAGATTTCACTTGCTCCCTGTCTCATTGTCCACACTCTCTCACTCTTGCTTCCCAGAATCATCTCCAAACACACTGCTTGAACCTCGAGTCTTTGTCTCAGTTTCTGATTTGAGATGATTTTTTAGGGGGAACAAAACCAAGAAAATGTGTAGAAGATTCCTGTATTTACTTCTACAAACCAGTCAGACCACTAATTTGGACTTCACTGGACCTCAGCAGTGATCATTGTCTCCCTTAATTCAAACAGTGAAACTTTTAGCACAAAACTCAAGTTATCAAGATTCAAGAAGATTATATTTTGAAACCATTCTCCTCCCCTACCTTGGTCATATTCTGATGGTTGTCTGTCTCCTCCAGCATATCTATTTCATCATGTTTGTGCCCTAATTATTCAACCTAAACTAATTCTCATCTCTGTTTTTAGGACAACTCAAACCTCAATGTTAAAATATCTTTAATGATAAGAATGGGTTTAAGGTCAGATATCATTCCCTACCTGATGCTGCTAAGAAGCCTCTTTATTCTCAGTTCTTCTTGAACTCTTTCAAGCAGAGAAGAAAGACTGCCCACTACTTCTCCTTAGTCATTTGTAACTAGGCAAATAAGCATACTCCTAAAGTTTAGCATTCCACTTTATCTAGAATCCAGTCTCAGCACTGCAGCTCCAGACCTAGCACTGTCCTGTCCTCATCTTTAACCTCTGGTACTGCTCTCCAGGTGATTGTCCTGCACTGAAGAGAAGCCCCATCCAGTTCCCTTTCAGAAAACTTAACAGAACCTAAGGCCTAATCTATAGCAGTCACTGGAATATCTGGGTCCCACTTGGATCAGAAGAAACAAATTTATTTGGAATTAGAGTAGAGAGAAAGAGACTAATGCTCAGGCCACCAGGTTTCTAGAGTCTCCCTCTCTTGATTATGAATAGCAACCCTTCAGACTGGAGAGATCATCTAAGAAGTAAATACATATTTTTTTAAAAACCTGAGAACATCAGAGAGCAAGGAGAAGAGGAAGACTTACCAATAATATAAATAGATTTTTAAATAAAATTTTTCTAACGAAACTATTGATAAAAATAAAGAGGGCTAGTAGTGAGAATTGTGTGGGCAGAGAAAGAGCTGATACAGCAAGTGACTCTTCAACCTCAGACAGCACAAGACAGAAGAGAAACAAAACAGCAGCCATCAGTGAAATTAATTCAGTTACTGTCTCTTGGAAGGAAAACAAGCTCCAAACAGTTCAGATATTTTCGTAAGTGAAGAGCACACTGGCCAAGCACCTGGGGCAATAGGGCCCGAATCCATGCAGAAGAGATAAGAGATTCCAAAGATGGAGCCCAGCCATTTGCAAGATTCTGTGAACACAGGGAAATCCCAGATAATATGGGAGACTACAGACAGGAACAACAGTATTCCCAAGCTATCCTGGTTATCAGGAAGAGGGACTAATTTTAAAAAAACAAAATTAATTTTAAAAAAAAGTTTATGTGGAGTTCTAATTTCTGTAAAAGTCAACTTCATTAGACTTCACACTTCACATATGTGATACGTAGTATTTCATGTTAATAAACTTAAATCTTGTAAAGTGTTTACTCTAGATCTCCAATAATTATAGGAGAGCTAGAAAAAGTAAATATATTACCCCAGAATATTCCATGAGAATATTGACTTGGATAAATTCATTTAAAAATAAGAATGGCTAAGCATGCTAGATAATAATATTTTTTTAAAAAATCATGTGGAACTTGCCAGTTTAAAATCGCCGTTACTTCTGTGGATTTGACACAATCCTTAGAAAAGTTCTATGTGAAAGGCAGGGCAGATATCATCAATATCCCCATTTCATAAGTGAGGAAATTAAGGCTTAGAGAAGTTAAATGACTCGTTCAAGGTTGCTTGTTAAGTGGAAGAACTGGGACTAAAACCCAAGGCTGGCGTCTGCCTCTCCCGAGGAAGGCACGGAAGGAAGGGTAATGACTTTTAATTGAAATGTCTACCAGGAGTGCGATGAGCCAGGCTGGGTAACGGCTGCCCCGGCTCAGGCTGGGCCGGCATCAGGCCAAAAACAGCCTGCTTCCCAAGCATTCCTTCACTTGTTCAAGAGATCATGAAAATTAAATTGGGCTATAATCAGGCCTTAATTCCCCACCCTTGATGTGAGGAGCCATATTTGTCTCATTAGCCAAGGTCATAAACTCCAGCAGGAGGCAGAGGATAAAAGAAAGGAAAGGAAGGGAGACAACAGTAGGAAAAGCAGGAAGCAAGCGCGAGAAGGGGAGAGGGCATGTGCAGGACAAGGGCATATTGCAGTAAGGGCACGCCCCTCCTGGCATTATCATAATTCTGTTTTAAGCTTATGTAGTTCTTCCTGGAAGTTTCTAAACAATTGTGCATGCTCTTCTCTTGATCCTCATTACCTCCCTGTGAGGCAGGCGGAGAAGAGGAGATCAACCACATTGTAGCAGGGAAGGGACAAGGCTCTGAGAAATTGAGAGACTCGCCCAACTAGCATGTGCAGGACCAATAAAACCTGGGTTCTCCGGCTCCCACTGAAGGCCATTGTCAAAAATCCCCTTGAGACACACAGAGGCAGAAGGAAAGCTCCGGTGCGGTACTCTTTTGGATATAAAAGTGCTGCCTCTCCCACATCTTTCCACGTACAAATATATCAAATAAGAAATTTTATTCTTAGATAGTAGCAGGGGGTGGAGCATAAAAAGTCCCTATTGTCAAACGTTTAAAAAAATCCAATGAACCTCCCCTCTTCTTTAGTTACATTAAAATTAATTATGTACAGATTATTCTAGTATCGAGTAGGAAGTTACAGTTATTTTTGTTGAGTTTCCAGAGATCTGACTCTAATGGTATGTATTAGAGAAAGTTGATTTACATTGAGCGTGAAAGTCTTGGCTTCAAATTACATCTCTTGGATGCTTGCCTTCCATATAAAAGAAATGTAGCAACTGACTATCTCTAAAGAATAAAGCTCCTCAGAGAGAACAGATAAATTTTTTGAAAAGCAATAAGTCCTATACAGCAATGTGAGCTCTCAAATCATGGAAAATGGGTTCAAATCCAGTATGCATTTCTTATAGTACACAGTATAACATAGATAGCACAGTAATTCAAAGTACAGATTTGAGATGCAAATACATCCAGGTTCAAATCCTGGTCTTACTGCCTTAAAAAGTTATGTTGAATTTCAGAACTTTAAATCCCATCATCTGTAAAGTAGGAATAATCACACCCAAGATAATCATCTTGCTGGATCATCCTCAACAAAAGGCAACTAATACTCTTACAGAAAGAATACCTGTTCTTCAATGGATCTAAATTTTATATTATTTGCTGTCTAATAAATATTGGGATTTAACTTGCTCAGCTTTACCATATACTTTTTTTCCCAATAAAAATATCAGTTGGACATTCCTTATTTATTCCCTTTATCTTGTATTTGTACTAATTTGACAAATGATTATAAATTTGCCTACCTAAATAGTAATATAGACTATACTTTTGCTTCGATACACATGTTACAAGTAAACTTCTATTTAATTGTATTGGAAAACAATAGGATCTTGTTTACAGAAATAGGTTTCAATAATTCAGAAAAAAAAAAGATATTTGACAAATGCCTTTTAAAAGAAATACTTCAGAGATCAGTCAAAATTTTATTCGAGGCAAAGCTTGTCTTTCCATGCTTAACTAGTTTGACTAAATTCTTTAAAGATAATGCAGTATTTAATGCAGGATTTTTGTTTGTAACAAATACACAAGTCCATGTTCATATCATTAAAATCTTCAAAAAAATTAGTCTGTGCATATGGTTAAGAGTAGTTTTGAATTCTCCCCAGGGAAAAAAAAACCCTTTTAATAATTAGAGGGTACATAACTTTTATGACTGGCCAAATTTCCATGTATCTTCCAACAAAATAAACAATATGATCTCTAGACAGAAAAAAACCCAAAGAAGCTCAGGCCTCAGAGTTCCAATTCTAGTGTCAGTTATAAAAGGGATAGAAAGTCCACTTGCTCCGTTGACATCTAGATCCTTAGATGTGGTTGTCCATCATCTTTGCTGTAAGTAGACTACCATAGCAAAGCCACCAACTGTCCTTCCAAGACTCAAATCAAATGTTACCACTTCTGCCTCTAGAAGAAAGCAAAAAATTAGAATAGTTCTAAGGTAAGAGTTCCAGAATTTGAATCCCAAATACTAGTAATCAATATAAAGCTCTTTACATAAATCACTGTAGTTCATCATCATTATAACTCCATAAAGTAGATATTTGAATTATTCCCATTTTTCACATAGAAACTGTTGGAACTGGAATCCAACTTAGACAACTTGGCTTCCTCACATCTCTCTCTCAAAGTCAACTGCTTACCAGCTATGTGGCTTTGGCCAAGTTAATCAAACTTTCTATGCCTCATCCACTAATGGAGAAAATGATGGCTTATTAAAGTACAACAAACTTGTAGAGTTGTTAAAATGATTAACAATGGTAATGCCTATATTATTCTTAGCATAGTACCTGACACATAGTAAGTGCCAACAATGGCTACTTACTTATAATACTATTATTGAAGGGAGGGACTGCATTTTATTCACTTATCCATATAAACTGCAAAGCAAGTCATTTCTCTGAGGCTCCAATTCTTCAGCTGTGTAATGGAATGGGATAATAATACCAATGTCACAACAAAGTTATTTTGGCATATTTGACCCCAAAAAGCACTCTTTATATCATACTTAACATAGTTCTAAATGGAAATAGATACTGCAATAAAAACTTGATCATGATAATCCACAATGCCAAAATGATGACATTGCCTCCTCCTCATCCCTTTGGGCCTATGAGGATGAATGAAATAATCTCAAGGACAGAGATTGTTAAGAGAAAGGCGCTTTACAAACTTAAGAGGTTGCTGTTAATGATCATCATCATAATAAATCTGGTGTTGGGGAAATCATAACTCATCAGACATGGGTCCATAACAATAGGCTATCAAGGCCTCCTCCAAGGACATGGTGTCAGCTGTTGCCTGAAGTTCTGAATCCATGAAGCTATGAATGGGAAGGTTGTGCTATTACAGAGAGAAGTCAGAAAGGGTGAACTGGCCACTTAACCTGGGTCTTCTTTCCATGTCCTCTTGCTTCTCCACCCTCCCCTGCCCTCCTTTCACAGAAGAGCTTGAGTCTGATCAACAATTTCACGGCCTAACCACTCAAACATGTCTATACATCCAGAGCTCATCAGACTCTTGGAGATACTCCCTGCAAGGAAAGTCTCAGAGAACAGGCAAATTGAGAGCATGTTTCCCATGATAGACTGATGCAGAGCTGCCTATTGAGGGAGGCACAGTGTTAGCCCCAAAGGCAAAAATTCTGGCCCAGATTGGAGATGGACAGTTAGAACAAAACTGGCATCATATCATAATCAAAGAAATATGGGTCTGGACCAGAAGCCCAACTGCATCGCTTAGATTCAAGGTGACATAACCTCTGCATGGTGATGCACACCTGTAATCCAATATTCTGGGAGGTTGAGGCAGGAGGATTGCAAATTTTCCTCCTGCCTGTGCAACAAGAGAGATCCTGTCTCAAAAATTTAAAAAAAATATATTTAAAAGGGGGCTGGGAATATAATTCAGTGCGAAGGACTTAGTTTAATTCCCTGTCAAAAAGAAAAAAAAGAAAGAAAGAAAAACAAGATTTGAAGTAACAACCTCCGCAAACTTCCATTTCCAGTAAACAGAAGGACCTTAGAGAGGATTTGTAAGAATTAAACGAGATAGTGTCATAATGTGCCTGGCCCAGTAACCAGCACATATGATACCTCAGGTAACAACAGCAATCATCATTGTACTTATTGTGCTGCTAATGTTTTGATTTTGATTATTTCAAGAAAGACTGTGTGGCAAAGCCAGGCTGGTGCAAAGGGAAAAGACCAGGCGGGTCCACTCTTCAGATGAAGGGTCTCCCCATATGTTCCATAATTTGGTCTTGAGTGTCCTGAGAGAAGTCAATGTGTTCTTAACAGATTTGCATCAGGCTAGACAGACCTCTTCAACCAGGAAGTGCTGATACAGAAACCAGACACAAACATGTTAATTTATATAGATTCAGGTTTCTATTTCCAGTAGCTGCAGTGTATTACATGCACAGGAAACTATATTATTCTTCGGAAGTTGTTGGTAAGCATTACATTGCAGGGAATTGGCTTTGGAAGGTCCAGAAGGCATTTATCCCAGTGTGTCAAAGTCAAAGCCAGATAGTGTCCACAGAGTCTCAGTCTCATCCACTCCACTTTACAAGTTCTCTAACTACTTGACATTTTTGTCTACTAAAATAATGTCCTCTTCCAGTGTGCAGGGCTGAAGTCTTGCTCCTCTTTTCCCAAAATCACCTAGAACAGTTCCTTCCATACAGTAAAGATTTCAAAGTCTAAGAAATTTGAATAGGATTCTCCATTCTAGCACTGAAAAGCTGTGTGACTTTGGGAATATCTCTGAACAGCAGTTAGTCATTCTATAAAATAGTGAGAAGGATCTCTTCTTCACAGACTGTTGTGAGACCTAGCAAGAATGTATATAAACACTTACCATGAGCCTGTGTAATTACTATCATTGTAGCCTTTATTTTAATTACCTTAAACCCACTCATTCAATTTCTGTGAATCTGGTTCTGAAGACAAACCTACAGCTTTCCTGTGTCCACTCCCATGTTCACTCAATCTCACAAATGCTTTATCTCTCAGAGACTGGATTCTATCTAAAGTTGGCTCAGTTTATTGATTCTTTGCTAATTTGGGGGTACTTTATCTTCAAGGGGAGAGACCTCATTACCTAGTTCCAGGGTCACTGTAGCTGATTTTTGTAGGGAGAATTCTGAGTGTCCAGAAGGATGCAAAGGACTGAATATTCTGCAAAGAGCAAGCAGCTTTCAGCCCATAAAGTATAGACATTTCTGTCTTTCTGCCCAGAGACTTTTCTTCTTCCCTGAGCCAGCCTCACTTGCAAGGAACAATTTCGTCCCCTGGCTTCCCTTTGTCAGGCAGCCAGCATTAATGAGAGCATTCATGGGATCATCTACAGTGATGTCACATTTTACTTTGGGCCATTCTTTGTCTTCTATAAAATCCTTGGATAAAATGTCTCGGATAGCACTTTTCTAAGTGTCTTTGAACAGTCGCTTTCTTTTTATTTCCAAATGTGTGATGAGCTCTGTTCAATGAAGAAACACATTAGCAGCAACCTCTCTATTCCCTCTAGGTTGCATGCAAGTCTTCCTATGTTTTTAATCTTCACTGAGCTCCAAAACCAACTGTGTTGAGTGATATGAATACCAGGTTTCTCATTTCAGTAAGGAGATGACTGGATTGGAATCTGCAAAGATTAATAAAAAGAAAAAAATCCACATTCAGAAAAATCACCAGTTTGGAGGAGAAGAAAGTACATCATGATAAAGATTAAGAAAGAGATTTTTTTTTAAAGGAAGGAGAAATATAAAATATTACCATCTTGTCCAGAGTTGAGAAAAACTGCAATATGAACAGGGGAATGCTGACCTGCTCTTTAATAACTTGAGGGCTCTGAATGGGAAGTGTATCTGCAGAGAAATACAGGTTGGGGGCTTGGGATTCAGATCAGATGGAGAAAAAGGTTGTTGATTTAAGTGGTATGGGCAAATGGAGAAGGTATTGCTTAAAGCAGTAACCAGTGTTGTTTACTTGGGATACAAGCTAGAGAATATTATTATGGCAAAGAAAAGAAGTTATCTCTTGTGAATTGTCTTGAATGATGGGGGAGCAAGACAGGCTCACAGCGTATGACATTTAGAACTGCAATTTCTAAGCAGAGCACCATGTCTGATATATCATTATTGTCTCTGTCTCCATCCTTTGAAAGCTGCATTAAGAACAGATGTGAACCTCACTTCCGTGAGTCTCCATTTCCACATTGATTTGAAGGACATTTATTTTCCCTTTGAAACAGAATCATATTTTTTCCCCTCTCAGAAGGATTAGTTCATCCCTAAATATTCAAATCTAGGAAGTGATTTTCTTTTCTCTTTGTGCATGATTTGTCTCTCTCTGGAACCAAGTCCTTTGGGTTGAAAGCAAGAATCTAAACAAATAAAGGACACAGGTGAAAAGACAGCAAGGAGGGCTGAGGGGAGGGGAGGGTTTCTCAAGTTGCGATGGAAATTTACACCTGAGTTTTCCCATTTTAGCTGATTTTACAGGGAAGAAGAAACAATGCTCACCTGATCAGGTATCAGATCCTGCTGGCTTAGAAGATTCAAAAGGCAGATTCAATTACCATGCAGCATATTCCTAATTCCTGCTGGAAAACATTATGTGTATGTGCAGATTCTCAGTCGATCTTTTAAATGGGATTTCCACACCATGCTCATTGCATTTCCCAGGGAAATAAAGTGGTACTCTGTTCAGACATTTCAATGTCAATGAATTTTAGACCTGGAGGAGCTCAACATACCCATTTATTTGGTAGCTGGGGAAACTGACTTGTTAACAGACTTGGTCAAGGAAGTATATTCTCACAGGTATCTGCATATCAGTATTCATGTTTTTCCTTATCACTCTGGAATTCTTTTTCCTGGGAAGGTGTGAGAATCTCTCACTTAGCATCAGGTCTTTCCCAAGGCTGGGCACTGGAGCCCAGAGTCAAGCTTCCCTGGAAGTTTCCAGGCCATTCTTCGTTACCAAGGTCTTAGGACATCCTGGAGGGACTGTGAGAGTTCAGGGGACAGGTGCAGTTGGCTTCCCTAACCTGCCCAAGGGTCTTGTTCTCTGTCCCAAAGGTCCTGTATCCCATACAAAGGCACAAGCTGAGCCACTTTCTTCTCCTTTTCTTAGAGCTCTCTTAATAAGCTGAGGCTTTTTGAAACAAAAAGCCAGCAATGTCTTTTGTCTTCAAATGACTTCTGGTTTCAGTTTCACAAGAAAATATAAGGAGAAAAAGGATTACAAAACACAAATTAGCATCTTAACAAAGGATTCTACCACACTTGTCCCTACCTCTGGAGCCCTGTTTACACCATGCCTTCTGCAGACAATGCTTGCCCTTTCCCTAGAACCATAGAGGTTTTGCTTCCCTCAACTCTCTATCATCCAGGAAGCCCTCCTTGCCCTCTTCACAGACTTCCGAAGGTATTTCCTGTTTCTGCTGCTGGCTTTATTAATTTGTGTTTCAAGCCTAAGTGATTTTTTTTCTACAATCAGATCATTAGTCTCCCAGAGACAGGCACTGTGTCTTATCTTTTTTATATCCCTCAAATTACCTAATAAAGTAGCAGTCACATGGCTTGGAGTCTGATTTGGGTTTGAATCCTGAATGAATTATTTCACCTTTTTGAGACATAGCAATAACCTTAAATGTGGCTGGTCGTATTTTTTCTCAGTAGCTTTATTATAGCTTTGTTTTTCTTCTGATTGTATAAATAACACATTCTTCTTATAAAAAAATTTTAAACTACATGGTACTATAAAAAACAGTAAAGGTCACATGAAATTCCACCTTCTTTATGTATGAACCATTAGCATTTTCTTGGTCATCTTTCACATATCTCTTTATGACTACATATATGTTATACACAAATATATTTATCTTATATAAATAGGGTTATTTCAACATACCATCTTTAAAGGGGAGAATATTAAAGACTAAATATGAAAGTGCCACCCAACATTAGTTGAATTAAAGACATTAGTTGGACTTGAGCTTCACTAAAATGAATGAATAAATAACGATTCCCATAGAATGCGGGAAATAAAGGAAAGCGAGAGATGTCTCCTAAAGCATCTTTTCATCTCTAGGCAGGATTCCACTGGTAATACTCCATTTAAATTAGCCCAAGGCCCAAAATATGTGGCACAAAGAACAAGTGAGCGTTCTAATTGGAAATTCAATACCCTACAATAAGATTAAATTTCTTCAGCCTAATATTGCCTTCAGATGCTGTATGTACACACCATGTACCAGCTGGATGGTGGAAAGAGACAGACAGAGGTATGCACTTGGAGTAAAATGTTTACTAGAATGAAAACAAGCTACACCTGACTGATATGTATCCTCCCTAGAGATCTTACAGAAGAGACACCAGCACCCAGGACCTAGTGAAGAAACTCAGCTCTCTTACCTTAAATCATCCTGTTCTCATTTAAGCCACTTCCTCTTTTTCTACCCCAATGGACAAAGAACAATCATTAAGTCACCATCTTTTCCCTCCCACCCCACCTTTCCACCCTGGCCACACATAGGCCTTTCCACACGCCTAATAATTTTGATTTCTCTTCCTCCCTGGGACTTCTAATCACCTTTTTGGTTCTGCTCTGAATACTTCCTGCTCTACATCCCTTTTGAGTGTACGTAAACTCCTCAGGCTCCTCCTGCCTTCAACTGTATTGAAAGAAACAAACATTTTACAGCTCAGCTCACTCCTTCTTAGACACGAGACACAGCCGTATCTCATCTATTAGTAATGAAATTGAAACTTACGCTATAAAACAGTCACCTCCTTTTAATAGTGTTCACCGAAAAATCAAATTAAGACCTATGAGAAATTCTGTTTTCATGATAAGCAAATGTGATTCTAGGACCCTGCCCATCCTAGGACAACCTCAACTGCCTGGGCAGAGGCAGCTTCTCCTGGCTCTGGTCAGAGCAGAGAGGCTGGAGTGTGCACTTGAGTCATCAAGATCCATTGTTGCCCACTTGGCCACCAGAAGAATCACTACAATTGCAAGTGTCTCTTCTTTGGACTCATCAGTTGGAACATGATACCTGCTCTAGCACAAAATGATCCTGCTATTCTCTCTCTCTCAGGCTGTGGCCTCCCTTTCGCAAGTGTGTGCTTGTGTGAGAGCACTGATCAGCCAGATGGCCATGACCGGAAGTGATCTGGGTTTCCCTTAGGGAGAGGCACAGACTGCCAGGGCTAGGACCATGAGTCTCTCATGTTACCCTCTTTTTTAATGGCTTTTATCACTATTTGAAATGAAATGATTTCTCTTTTTTATTCTCATCTGTCTCTCTCGCTACAGAGTAAGAGAGGGGATGAGTTTTGCTCATCGCTAAAATTAACTCTCTCACTTCCTTCTAGTCTCTGCCAATATCCAACTTTCTTAGTGAGAAACACACTAAACTGCAAAGCCCCCTAGAGACACTCTTCCTGGCATTCCTGATCCCCTTTACTCTGCTCTAGTTTTTCATCTTTACATAACTTCTATCATCTTCTAATATATTATATAACTAATAATATATGATGAGTATCTGTTATTGTTTACTTTCCCTGGTGAGAATCAAAGATCTAGAGGAGGTGAAATTCCTGCATGTGGTTGATCACATATGTATCCTAAAAACCTAGAAGAACGACTGGTACATAGAAAGTATTCAATAAATATTCATTAAACAATTGAAAATTCACTTTATCCCCATCTCCAGTATCTCAATAAATACTTGTTAAATTTATGACTCTCAACAAACACTTTCTGAATATCTACTATATTTCAGTCTTTATGCTGAATACTGTGGAACAATCAACAACAATGCTAACAAGAGTTAATTGAGCATCTACTTAGTTTCAGGTACCAGGCTATGTGCTGCACATGCACAAACCTATTTAAACCTTGCATGATTTCCATGTGAGTCAGAATTACTGTTATGTTCATTTTATAGACAGAAAATCTTAAGCTTTAATTGGTAACTTGTTCAGAGCCAGGCAGATAGTAAGACAGGACAGAAAACAAACAAAGCCTACTTTCTTATCCAGGTAGCCTTAACCCAATGCTCACACTTTTAAAACCCCAAACTACTGAAAGACAAAGGACAGTAAGAAGTTATTTGTTTTTCTCCAAAGAAAGTTGGGTATATTTGGGGAGTAAAATCATTTTCAAAAGTTCCAAAACACTCATCTTTTGGTCTTCAATGCCTACCACAGAATATAGCACATAATAAGTGATAAATACATGTTTTTCTTAAAGAAAAAACTGTTACAAAACAATAAGTTGTAAACCAATGAAAGAAACATCAGTTCTAACTGAAAGACATGAGAAACATCACAAAACAAGTGAAGTTCTTAAACTAGGCCTGAAAAAAATACGCAGGATTCTAAAAGATAAGAGTCATTCTTAGTCATTCTTAGTCATTCCTTACCTATTGCTGCATAACAAATTACTTCCTGAGCATGTAGGTTAAAACAAAAATAAACACTCACTGTCCTTAGTGTTTCTGTGGTTCTGGAATTCCAGAGCAGCCTTGCTGAGCAGTTCTAAGTTGGGATTTCAAATGAAGTTTCAGTGAAGATGTTGCAGGGAGCTGCAGACATTTGAATGGTTGACTGGCAAGAGGTTACTCCTTCAAGATGCCTCACTTTACGTTCAAGAGGTTGCAACTAAATTCTAGACCTCTGGAAGGCATATAATGGTCACATTATCCAAAATAGAAAATATAAGAGGGAGGTCCAGTATCCCATGGAGAAGATAATAAAATGAATTCAGTTTAAAACACAGTAGGTTATAAATAGGGAGACAGATCTTTTGCAAACAGAAAGGGGACCAAGAGATGGAGGGAAGGGTGGAGGTGCGAATTAAGATGGGCCACGTACATGTACGGACTACCCATGGTGAATGCACTCAATAGGTACTGCAAACATATACTATAAAAACACAGTAGGTCGGAACCGACTTCACTTACCAACTTGAAGGATGTATCACATAGGTGGCTAGAAATACAAAACTGAGGTTCCAAGAGAAGTCTCAGTTGGAAACATATTTTTGAAATATTGGCATTCATGTTCTAGTTAAACTCAGAACTGAAAGTAATTACTAAAGAGCGTGTAATGTAGAAAAGACAGCCACAATGGGACCTTGGTGAATACCAACACATAAAAGGTGGTGAAGAAAGAGAAAGCAGGGGAAAAAAACATTGAAAAAGAGAAGTCAAAAGAGGAAGAAATATTTCAGAGTTTTGGAATCTACAGAAGGAGAGATTTTCAAGGAAAGAGAATCAAAAAGAGACAGAAAATTTGTAAATGCAGGCATCAAATTAGAGACAGACTGAAAATTATACTTCACATTTGTCAATTAGATTATTAGCCAGTGAGGTGGAGCACTCCTGTAATCTCAGCACTCACAAGGCTGAGACAGGAGGATCACCTCACATTCAAGACCAGCCTGGGCTACACAGTGAGTTCCGGGCCAGCCTGAACTACAAAGCAAGACCCTGCCTAAAAAAAAAAAAAATCAATTAGATTATTAATCATCTAAGCAGTAAACAAGAGGTGAGAGAAGAAACACAGGAAGCATAGGCTACATGTACCAAAAGGTTGAAAATGAAGAATAGCAAAGAAACTGCCCTTATTTTTATAAAGAGGAGAAGCAATGCAGGGTCCATATCATTCCATTCTAATAGAATTATTTTCTGGGTTGTATTCTCAATCTAATCTCAAAAAGATTATTCTCCCTTTGAGTTTGGCAGCTGCTTCCACCAGAACATGTCTGAAAGGGAAAGCTGCTATAAAGGGCCAGGGAAAAGACCTAGAATGAACACAGCACGTCAGCGTCAAGATAGAATGTCAGCAGCCCAAGAGAATATGGACTTGCAATCTTGCTTATTACATTCAACCAACCAAATCTTCTCTCAATTTTCCAAGGAGTAACTGGTCAAAAATTTATAATGTTTTTCTAGGTAAGCAAAAGTCAACTAATTATTAATGAAGGCAACCAAGAAAAAGGGAAGTATATGTTTATTTGGTGTATGGAAAAATTCCCTTTATGACATAGCACAAGCCTATGAATACAAAAATCATAGATTTACAGTACTTTTCATCACAGCTATATTTTCATCATTTATCAAAACATACCTAAGGAGAATAAGAATCTAAACATAAATTTTTACACAGGCAGACCAAAGGACAAAACTTGGAGCTCCAAAAAGGCAGAGGAGCGCCATTGAAAGGCTCTGTAATTAGCTCTCTGGTGGGCAAATCTGGGCATTTTAGCAGACCCTCACCAATCAATCTCTGTTATCAGAAAGAACACAGAAGCAGAAGAAAACACTAAAGAATAGAAGATCCAGTGTAAAGAGGTCTCACAAATAGCCAACTCTTTTTCCCCTTTAGTGAATACAATGTGAAAAGTATATAGAAAATATGAAAAGTAGAGAAGGGTATTACCCTTAATTCCAATATCCTAATACAATATTTGCAATATATGAGCGCTTTTTAAAATAATAGAAACAATTGATTATATTCCTTTATTTCACAAGCATCTATCAAGAAATTATTCAGGTACCGGAGTCTTTTTAAGATGCTGACAAACCAAATAACCCCTTTCCTATCCTTGTGCCCCTCACATTCTAAATGGGAAGTAAATACCGAAAAACTGAATGCATAGTTATTTGACTCCAACTGAGATGGATGACATGGAAAAGAAGCATAGGATATTAAGCAAGTACTGTACACAATATAATCTTTGCTGCTTTCCAATAGCCTTGTTATCCAGTTGTCTTCGTGTTCCCTTTACCATCTGAATAAAACTTAAGGTCGTGGGGCTGAGGATTTAGCTCAGTTGTTCCAGTACCTGCCTCGGAAGCACAAGGTCTGGGGTGCAATCCCCGGTACAAAAAAACAAAAAAATACCACAAGCCCCTTTCTTTTTCTTCATTAGACTGATAATCCTTGCTCTACTCGAGTATTCCTGAGAAGTTGTGGGGCAGGTCTTACAAGTCATGCTGAATCCTGCTGGCCTAAGATTCATGTAAATTATCTCCTCTTTGGGTCTTCTCTTGCACCCAAGAATTTGTATGGTGACAGGGACCCCTCATTCTCCAAGGCAGCCTTACACAAGGTTAACTCACACTTAGTCATTAATGCAGCTCGATTAAAAATTGGGGGGGCTAGTTAAAGAAAGAGAAGGTAAAAGAGGAATACCAGAAGAAAATGAAAACAAGAAATTACGGATATTAGACATCACTGCATCCACCACACACACACACACACACATACACACACACACACACACCCCTACCGTGTCAGAGGGAATTTCCTCCTAGGATCCTCTTTTCCCATTAGACATTTCTCCACTGCCATGTTCCTAGATCCTGCATTTTCCCTGAATCAGATACTGCCTTCCATTTCCTCTCCTCTTCCCAGTGTCAATGAATTTTACAAACTATTGATTAAGGATGGGCTCCTAAGAAAGTATAAATGATTATACAGCAGAATAACTTCTAACATTTACATTGTTATGCAAAAACGCTTAGCTTTTATTAATAACACTTTCTCATCGTGACATCTGACATTGGTAGATTTTCATAGCAGAAGCTCCATTAGCATGTTGTATTGCTCATCTTTTTGGTAGGTGGGGCAAAATATCTGACACCCACAATTTAAACAGGTGCTTCTTTTAGTTCGTAGTTTCAGGGGATCTAGTCCATAGTCAGCTGATGCAGGAACATCGTGATAGAAAGGCATGGTAAGGAAAGCCGCTCAATTTATGGTATCAAGGAAACATAGCGCAGAAGAGAGACAGAGAGAAAGGGGCCAGGGAACAGTTATAGTCCCTAAGTTCACACTCCTATGACTCATTTCCTCCAGCTACACCCTACCTAACAATCCATTTAGCTTTGAACTCATTGATGAGTCAGCCCACCTCACGATCTAATCACCTCCGCAGAAGTCTCTTAATCTGGTCAAATTGACAATCAAGATTAACCTCCAAACACTTCTCTCCTAAAAATTTATGGGTTTTTCGTAAAAATGATTCTTCAGCATCCCTAGAATGAACAAGTGGATTCAGTAAATTTATTGTTACTGTTGAATAGAAATGTTCCCTTTCAGCTAAAACAATTCATCAGTGGGAGAAAACAAGTTCTTTGTAAGCTGGGGAGTGGTGTGATCAGGTTACAAACTTAAAAGTTCATTCTTATCTAAACCCTGGACAAAGATTGAGCCATAAAAATTCCCAAACCATAACTATATTTATTTGTGGGGAGAAAAATTGGAAGTAATCTACATGACCAACAGTAGAGAAATAGTCAAATAAATTTTGATGAAATAATTTGATGAAATATTAGGTAGTCAGTATAATGGTATTCACTTGGACTTTTATTGATAAAAGAGAATTCATGAATTATAATATTAAGTCAGTCGATGAAGCAGTCTTTGCCTAATATATAACTTAATATCAACTATTCAAAATTAATATAGTTCTAAGTCCAGACAAAGTAGAAAAGTAACTGGTTTTAGCCCCAAAATCTACTATGGAAAACCAAAGAGAGATAAAAGAAAGTCCCCAAGAAACTACCTAAATGCTGTGAGGTCTCCTAAGGAGTCTGAAGGACAAAGACCTCTTACGGGAGTAGAGGCTGGAAAAATGGTGCTGTGTAAGGGGTAGATACCCCAGGAATAGCGGAGAGTAAACTGGAAAATAGTTTTCATACTCTGCTCCTGCCTCACATTGTCTTGAAAGGATCATGGCTGCTATTTTCTCTGTGAGAATAAAATCAGTGTCAGAGGAACAATATCAGAGGAGACCAAAAACACTGTTGGGGTTATGGGCCCTGGAGAAAAGGTAGACATGGATTAGCAGCTTTCTCTGCTCCACTTTAAGGAGTGGTGTGTTCAATCCAAGATTGGCTTTCAAAATGTTTGATTTTTACCCACAATAAGAATGAGTAATTGATAATGCAAAATAGGAAGAAAAGGTCCAAAAGGGTAGGGGAAGTGGGAGGGGCAGGGGAAAGAAAGGAAGGGAAAGGAAAAATGATGAGCAATGGAAAAAATGGAAACAAAGTCTTTGTAAATAAGGAAGGGTGGATGGGATGAAGGGAGGGCGGCTGGGAATGGGGAAAAAATAAGAACCAAGATGCATCATGTAAAGGTACAAGATCCCAGTGAGAAATGTAATTGTGTTGTATACCTATAATGTACCAATAAAAGAATTTTTTAAAAAAAGAGTGACTTTACATGGAGATTGAATAAGAGAACCCATCAAACATCACAAGTATTAGAGCAGATAATGGCTAATTTGAGCACTTATTATGAGAAAAAGTGCTAATTTTCTTTTCACAGTTACTTGTGAGGAAGGTGTCATTTACTCATTTCTAGCAGAGGATTACTTTTTACAGGGGAGAAATGGCTCAGTGATGGTGAGACATGATTTTGTAAAAAAAAAAAAATTTTTTAAAAGGAATATAGTTTTTCTAATACACATCTGTGTGTGTTTGTATGTGTGTGTGTGTGTGTGTGTGTGTGGTGTACAAAGCTAAAAACAATATTACTTAGAGCTAAAACCAAATAGTATCTAGATTTATGAATTATGATATATTCTGGTAATTGTGGTGCAAGATTTGGGAGATTTTAATACCTCCCCTCAAAAGCTAATATAACAAAAAGTAGTCAGATATACAGAAGATTTAAATAATATATATTAAAATCTCATATTTTGAGATAATAGCAATCTTTCCATGCTATAAAGAACTCTTTCTTTTCAAGCTTTTATCCAAGATTTACATAGATTTACCATGAGCTGGACTCCAAGAACATTTAATAAATTCCAAATGACTATTATTGTGCATATTATAATGCAACAAAATTTTAAATTACTAACAAAGTTATTATATACATAATTCTATATTACCATAACCACTACTGCCTTTACTATTTTTAAGATCCATAAACTATGGAAGAGAATTATATCCAAAAACTGAGAAAAAAAATCAGTAATTCTGACCAGGAAAAGCCAGGAGATTGACATGGACCCCTCTCAAGTTGCCATTGTAGTTTGTCTCATGATGAGCTGTACATGTTCACCTGTTTTATCCCTGTGTGTGTTCTGGTCCAGAGAATGTCTACCTACCGTGACTCAGAATATTTCTGTTTAAGTCTCATGTACTTCCCTCCACACATGCTACATGGTAGATTCTGTCCTCTGGGGATTTGTTTGATTGGTTGTTTGGTTTGGGTTGGTTTGTTTTGCTTTGCTTTGCTTTTTTAGTATAACCTTCACCTAGAAGTCTGGATATCTTCTAATGGCTCACCATGTGCCTATCCTTCTTGGTGTTCCCACGTAACATGTGACCACCTAGGGTTGTACAGAGTAGGAATAGTAGTTCTGCCAAGGAGCTAAAGCTTACATTTATGGGGCTGGTGACCATATATTTCAGCTGCTGAACGATATTTCCAGATGAGAAGCCAACATTGTAGAAATGATCCAGAACACTTCCAGGAAGCTGGAAACTTTCCCAGTCACTCTAGTCAAAAGGAAATGGTGGTTGGAAGGCCTCTTTGGGCAACATTTAGTTGATCCTTGAATATATTTTTAACATTTGACAGAAATTTCCTGGCTAATTTTTTAATCATTTTATAATTAAAATAAGAATGTACTGAGATTACAAGTTCCCTGAGCAGACTAGTGCAATTATTGGGATTTTGTCAATATCTTTTGATTAAACTGAGATGTGATTTCTTTGAATTCCATTTTTGTAGTCTTTAGATGTTTAGTTAGAAATAAGATGATGTTATTTATGAGGGAAAATTAAAGAAAGAAGTTTTTCATTTGGATAAATAACTAGAGCCAAGATGACAGCATATGAGAGAAACAAAGTATTTATCTTCTCTCCCATGGAGGCCTTCCAACCGTAATTGAGACAAGTGGGTACATTGTGGGCTCAAATATGTAGCCTCAGTCCAGAGTAAAGAAGGAAAGATTGTCTTATTAGCTGCTACATGTAGGGATGGCAGGAATGAGAGTGTTCTGTGCCAAAGCAATTCCATAGGCTCAAAGAAGACTTTCATAATCAGCTAGTTTATGAGAGAGCTGATCTCTAATAGTAAAATGAAAGAGATGTCAACGCTTCTAGGAAATGTTAACACTCAGCCTCTTGCTCTCTGGATCTAAATGTCAATTCTCCCATCTCTGATAGCTTCTCTCTACCATCAGGATGCCAAGGTTCCCACCATATGCAGAACTTTGCAGCTCATTCTCCCGTAATCACTCCTGAATCTGAAGCTGTTGCCTAATGCAAATATGCCTCCACAGTGGGAAGCTCATACTCCACCGTGCAAAATCTTTGGGTACCTCCATTTGAAGTGCATGTGTGGGGACAGGAGTTCCCACAGCCTCAGTAATGAAGATACTGTTCCCCCAGGAGGTATAAAATGAAGAAAAGAAAGTTTCTCCCTCTTACCTAACGCTGCCTTCAAACATGGCTTGGAAATTCATAAGAATGTAGGTAGAGATTGACAAGTCTGAGCCTCCACCCAGACTGGAGGTTCTGTCTTTCCTTTCAAAGTAGGTGGATGTGGAGAGAAGCTGCAACTTTATGTCTCCAAGAAGGAAGCTCTCCTGAAGGTGGGCTTCTTTGTTATTATGGTATCTGCAAGATTAGAAAAACAGATTCATGGATTCATTTATGGGTTAATAGCCTATGGCTTAAAGACATTTTCAATGTTCTATACTTAAATGCCAAAAGCCCCAAGGTTTGTTGTCTTTAATGAGATAAAGAGATTAGTTACTTTAAAAACTTAGACTTTGACAATTATCAATTTTTCATATTTTTTGTTTGTAACAGGTACAAATAGTAACCACCTTATTCTCCTTCTGTTTTTATGGTTTGGATGTTTTTTGAAATTGTTTATATTTAGTCTGAAGTAGGAATAGTTTCTCAATTGTAAAATAAAACCTTCATTTAAAACAATAGCATATAACTAGAAATCAAACAATACAGTACTAAATAATCCTTGAGTTTAAAACACATTAGAAGAAAAATTTTAAATACTTAGAACTAAATGACAATGAAATAAAACATGCCAACATGTATATACAGAACTAAATATTTAATAGATTATAGATTGAGTTTTTTGAGTTTTTTGTTTTGGGATATTGAACCAACCCTCCTCAGCCTAGCATTTTCACTGAGCTACATCCCAGCCCTTTAAAAATTTTATTTGTTTGTTTGTTTCTTTGTTTGTTTGATTCAGAGTCTCATTAAGTTTCTTGAAACTGAGATCATCCTAGTGCAGTTTCCCAGAATGCTGGGATTACAAATATGTACTACTGTGCACAGGTTAGCTCCAGATGTATTTTATCTGTAAAAAAAAAAAAAAAAAAATGGACATGTAAAAACGTGCTAAGCTTTTAACTTGAGAAGCTAAAAACAATGATAGAAAAGCAATAAAACATGTTTTCCAAGCAAAAGAAGTAAACAGTAAAAGATGAGTGTATAAATCAATAAAATAGATTTTTTAAAAAGACAATGATGAACTTGAAAACAAATCTAGTTCTTTCAGAAATTTTAATAAGATAAACATCCAGCAAGACTGGTCAAGACAAAAAGAAGAGAATTTAAATAATCAACTTTAAAACTAAAACAATTATAGCTATAGACAATAAAATATCATTAAAAACTACAAATTACTGTGAACAACAATTCCTTAAGTAATTTGAAATATAGGTATAATGAATATATTTCTGACAACGTATTCATAAAATGCCAAAGCTGATACAAGAAAAAGTTTAAAAAACTTCATTAGACCAATAAGCATAATGAAGATAAAATTACAAAAAAGTTTTTTAAAATTTCAGGGAAAAAAAATTCTTGGCTCATAAAGCTTTATTGATTATTCACACCAAGTTTTTAAGGAATGGATAATTTTTTACATGTTAATTCCTTAAAAATAGATTGAGAAAACTATCTAGACTATTTTAGAAGGCTAATGTAATGCTCATTACCAAATGCTATGAAAATCATAGCATTTAGACAGATCTTAACTATGTGCCAGAAACTCTTCTAAATGCTTCCCATATTTTTTACTCACTTATTCCTTATAACAAGCAAAATATCAGGTGTCATTAGATTAATCACATTTTATAAGTGAAAAAATCGAGGGCTTCATAACTGTGAGCAATAAATTTATGCTGTTTATAAATCATCCAGTCTGTGTTATTTTGTTACACCAAGAAGAATGAAGTATGACACTATTAGAAGTAACTAACTTCATATATGAAGGAAAACTAAAGAAATGGATCCCTGCTTTATGCCATATACAATAGTGTTGTAGATGAATTAAAGAGGTATAAGGGAAAGATATAACTTAATACAAGATAAGATAGAATGCTTTGGTACTCAGGGGTAGGAAAGGCTTTCTAAAACAAAACTGAAAATTTAATTCATTAGGCAAGGAAAAAATGCTGTTACATAAAAATTATTAATGTCCTTGACAATGTTAACAAAGAGATAACAGATGGAAGAAAATATTTTATGTCTAAAAACAAAAGAAAACTAATACTTAGGATTCATAGGTTGAATATTCAAAGAATTGCTAAAATCAATAATGAAATAACAGGAAATCTAGCCAGAAAATGATACAAAGATATGAACTAGCAATAGCAGAAGAGGAAGATTAACAGGCAAACAAGTATACAAAAATATGCTGGGGCTGGGGATTTAGCTCAGTGGTGCCCCCACCTGCCTTGCAAGCTCAAGGTCCTGAGTTCGATCCCTGGTACAAAAAAAAAAAAAAATGCTCAAACTAATTTGTATTTACAGAAATGCAATTTAGCAAAGAGATATTATTGTGTACTCATCAAATCAGCCAAAATTGGAAAGCTGGCCACTTCCAACTGTTGGGATAGATGTACAATAGAGTTGGAAATGTACACAAGTACAGCTACTCTGGTGTACACTCTGACAGTCCTTCAATTAAATGCCCATATATCCTTTTCGGAGCAATTCCATCCCCAGGATATATAACGCAAGTTCCAGATGGAAGTACAGTACTTGGGTTTATATCTCACAAAAACAATCACAAGTCAATAAGGAACATAGTCAAAGATATTTCATTAAGTTATTTGTAATAGGAATGAGTCAGAAACAATCTAGCTGTCCATTACTATAAGAATGGGTCAGTAAAATGCAGTGGATGCATATTATAGAATACTGATTATTATATATATAATATATATACACAAAGCAAATGGATAGATATAAAAACACAGCAGTGAATAAAAAGAAAGGACCCCCCACCATCATTGATCATGTACTGTGAATTGAGGAGTGTCATTAGTTCACTCAACACTTCGCACCAAGAAAGCTTAGTCAAGTGTATATTTTAAAACACACAGTTTTTACATTATGTTTTGATATGTGCACGATTAAATACAATGCAGCCAATGAAAAATAGGCAATTCTTAGGTACTGATGACTGATCTCCCAAAATATACAAAGTGAAATATTTAAGATGTAAAACGAGGTACATAGCATGCTACTTATGTTATGAATCTCTATATGAATATACTTGTTAATAAATATGTATTTATTTTTGTTGATACACATTTTAAAATTTTTATTTCTATTAGTACGTAATGATTCATTCATCGTGAGAAGTTGATACATGAACATAACACGTCTTAGTTCTTGTTATATCCCTTTCCCCTCCTTTTCTCCCCCTTACCTCCATCTCTTTGGTCTCCTTCCCTTTTGCAAAAGATAGGTTTCCCTGTTTCCTATTGTCTATAATTTATTTTGCTCCTTAGTGTATTTATATTTTGGGTTTCTTATAAGAGAAACAATGTATACATATATATTTAGAGAGAGAAAAAGAGGCAAAATAAGATTGGAGTGGCCTCTGGAGTGGGAAATTGAGTAGCTAAAGGACAAAAGTAAAAGAGAGACTCACCTTTTCCTCTATGCCTGTTTGTCACTTTCTAAATTTTGCTCTATTTGCATATATAGTTCAATCAAAATAAATAATTAAAACAATAACAGAAATAAGATTAAACTAAAATATATGGAAACACTGAAACAAAATATTATACTCATTTGCCTGTATCACTTTCATTCCCAACTGAAACAAGGACACAGTTACATTGGTTTTTGTATTGTGTAAAACAGTCCCTGCTATAAAATAGGTATTCGTAAAATGTTGAAAGAGGGAAAGAATGGAAAAGACAAAAGAAGGAAGGAAATAAATGCATGAAATAAGGATGGTTATTACTTTATACTTTTCAGTAATTTTCCCATTTTTAAAGTTAATCTTCTTTAATATAAAAATGATATTATGAGGGCTGGTGACTTAGCTCAGTGGCTCCGCCACCTGCCTCGCAAGTGCAAGGACCCGAGTTCGATCTCCAGTACCAAAAAAAAAAAAAAAAAAAAAGATATTATGAAGAATGGGCCTGAATCCAGATTAATGCTGACAAGAAAGAGGCAATTTTATTAGTCCAGATAGGAAATTATGAGACGTCTAACTTGGATGTTGCCCAAGAGTCAAAGGCTGTGCCCAGATGCCTTCTCTAGCACTTGCTTGATGCTCTTACCTGCCATTTTGAATTATTTCCCCTAAATCAGAATGGATATAGGGAGCTGACCAGTTATAGTGAGAAGAGCACAAGTGGAGGCGTCTATGGCTGCTTCTTCCTCTCTGTTTTGCTAAAGCTTGAGTTGTCAGATTACCTTCCAAAAGTAAGGAAAGGCAAATTGAATATAACCCAGGATCACCAGATGCCCAACACCCAGTATAACATGGGGCTCTCCCTTCTGTCTCTCTAGTGACCTCCAGCCTGTTCTTAAAGCCTCTAGCCTTTAAACATTCATTTGGCCTCCCTCTCCTCCAAGTCCTTTTCTTTTCATTTCTTGACCCTCTGTTCCAAATGCACTTTCCAGCTGCTCTCCAAGGTTTCACCTTTGTGAGTACCTTTTATGTGTTAAATATTGGACTCTGTTGCTGGGTTCCAGTGAATGTTGTTTAAAACACAAAAGGTTAAGCAGAGAGCAACTTTATTGATTAAACATCCATTTTCTTTCCTTTTGTTTTTGTAAGAGCCCTTGATGTTGCCTCTGATTGACAGCCCCACCTGCACACCTCTGGCCCTGGATTCCCCTTGGTAATGTCACTGAGAGCTACAGAGCACCTCATCCACTCCACACAAGCCACAGAACCTTCATGTACAGCTTTCAAAGGAAAGGGAGGAAAAAAAGAAATGTAACTTTTCTCTCCTTATCTTTCTTTCTCCATTCCTTAGACAATATTTCCAGAAGTCCCTATTGAATGATGAACAGTAAAAGGGAGAGAGAAAGAAAAAGCTTTCGGAAAAAAGAAAAAGAAACTACCCTTCCTTTTATCTGCAATTCTTCAGCTAGCTAGCAAGCCTTTGAATATACTTACTTTCAGGAAGGTGACAACCTTGTTACATTAGCTTTTCCTTCTCACCTCTTACAGTGTGACCTAAAGATTCCTTATTTCAAAACTAACAAAATTATACCCATTTAACAAGCTTGGCAGGAGAGGCATGGGACATGGTGGCTCTGCCCTGTTGTCAGCTCATGATAATGACAACATCAGCAGGTTTTGACTTGCCCCTGCTTTCCCCTAAAAGTGTAACACTGCAAATAATAGGGTGCCACATTGCCATTAGAGAAGAGCATAATCCTCCCTATCATAGAAGCCAAAAGTCCAGTTACTAATATGTAGCCAACTAAATAAGGTCAAATAACTCAAAACATTCATCTCCTTCTCTCTAGTGTAGCTATATTTACATCATCAAGTAAAATCTGTAGATAGGAATCAGGTTGTCAGTATGATCATCAGAATGGCAGGACTAATCAGGTGGTCCCAAGGTGATGAATTCCCTTTGAGCAAATTCAGCCTTTATGTACCTTCTTCCCTGGGTTGCATCCTCAGCTTCACCTCCACTGGCACAATCTGGATCTTTGAAGGAAGAAAGTCTAGTTTGGATCAGGTCACTAGATAAAAGCTGTGGGATAAAAAATGAGGCACAAAGCTGAAATACCCCTGACTCTGTCCTCCAACCCTTATCAAGACCCAGACCTCTAATACATCAAAACTCACTCAAGGGTGCAGAGGTGTATTGGAATCAGCTTTTATTGGTTTGCAAGAAATGACATTTTCAGTAATTTTGCATGTGAATTGTTAATCATAGGTATTATTAAAAGTTAAACTTCTTATCAACTTTTATTAAATTAAATTTATTAAAAATACTTATTAACTAGGTTATCTTTAAAAAACAAAATTTCTCAAAACATTAGCTAGGGCAATTAGAGAAGAGAAAGTATTAAAAAGGATACGGACAGGAAAAGAAACAGTTAAATTATCATTATTTGCAGATGACATGACCCTCTACCCAGAAGATGCCAAAAACTCCACCAGAAGACCCTAGAATTAAAAACCAAATGCAGTAGTGTAGCAGGATATAAAGTCAACACTCAAAGAGAAAAATTAGGGAAATAATACCTTTCACAATAGCATGAAGAAAAAATGAAATACTTAGAAATTCCTAACCAAGGAAGTGAAAGACTTCTACACTGAAAACTGTAGTATTCTGAAAAAGGAGATGGAAAAGAATATCAGAAAATGCAAGGACATCTCCTTTCTTGAATAGGTGGAATCAATACAGTCCAAATGGACATACAGGGCTGGGTACTCAGCTCAGCGACGCCACACCTGCCACACAAGCGCAAGGTCCTGAGTTCAATCCCTGGTACCAAAAAAAAAAAAAAAAATTGCCATACTTCCAAAATTGTTATATTGATTGAATGCAACCCCAATCAAAATACCAATAGCATTCCTCATAGAACTAGAGAAAATAATCCTAAAATTCATATGGAACCAGAACAGACTTAGAACAGCAAAAGCAATTCTGGGCAACAAGGACATGGAAGGGGGCATCACAATCCCAACTTCAAGTTATACTACAAAACTACAGTGATAAAAACAGCATGTGATAAAAACAGACTTGTGGATCAATGGAAGAGAATAGAAGATGCAGAAGCAACTCCGGGCACCCTGAGCTACCTGATCGTTGATAAAGGGGCCAGGACCCTTTGTTGGAGGAAAGATAACCTTTTTAACAAATGGTGCTGGGAAAACTGGCTATCCACATGCCAAAGATAGAACCTAGATCCATATCTATCACCAAGCAATAAACTAAAACCAGATCAAAGATCTAAATATTAGAAGTAAAACATTTATTCTCCTGGAAGACAAAATAGGTAAAACTCTTAATGGCATGGGTATAGACAAAGACTTCTTGAAAAGAACCCCAGTTGCATAAGAAATAATACCAAGAGCCAACAGGTGGGATAACATCTTATTAACAACTTCTCCACAGCAAAAGAAACCACCCACAGACTGAAGAGAAAACCTACAGAACAGGAAAAAAAAATTTGTCAGCTACCCCACAGAGGAAGGATTAATATCTAGAATATGTAAAGAACCAAAAAAATTGACCCCCAAATTTAAAGACACAATTAAAAATGGGCATCTTAGATGAATTGTCACTTTTCAGATGGAAACATACAAATGACCAATAAATACATGAAAAAATGTTCAACATCGTGGCCACTTGAGAAATGCAAATTAAAATAACACTTTGATCCCATCTCACTCCAGAAAAAATGGCCACCATCAAGAAACCAACCAGTAACAAATACTGGAAAGGCTGTGAGAAAAAAGGAACCCTTTTTCATTGTTGGTGGGGGTGTAAACTGGTACAGCCACTATGGAAATCAGTATGGAGATTCCTCAAAAAACTAAAAATAGAAATTTCATTTGATCCAGCTATTTCCTTTCTAGGTATCTTCCCAAAAGACTTAGAAGATATCATACCATGCAGTAATGTATGCAATATCTGTGTTTATAGCAGCACAATTCGTAAGAGCTAAATCTTGGAAGCAGCCTATATATCCATCAACAGATGAACAGATAAAGAAAATGTGGTATTTATACACAATGGAGTACTACTGTGCCATAAATAAGGGTAAACTAGTCATTTTTTGGGAAAATGAATGCACCTTGAGAACGTAATGTTAAGTGAAGTAAATCAGACACACAAGCTTAAATTCTACGTAGTTTCTCTTATATAAGAAACTCAATATATAAATAAAGTGCAAAGTAAAAAAGATTGAAAAAAGTTATTATAACCCAACGTGGACTCCGTACTAGCCACAGATTCATGTACATCTTTCAAAGGAAAATGTGGAAAAAAATGTAACTTTTAAAATATAATTTTATGTTCTATATGTTTTTGGCCTTTAGTCTGGCTTTTAATCACTATGTATGATAATCAACTTTATAAGGACTTAGAAGAAAAATAAATGAATCTAGTACTGTACTGCCAAAAAAAGGAGGGGTGGAGGAGAAGGGAAAAAAAGAGTTGAGATGTGTTATGTATAGGTATCCATTTCCCACAATAAATATAATTATTATATATTGCAAACATATACTAATAAAAATTTAAAAATTAAAGAAAAAAGCAAAATAAGGTGGTAGATTTAAACTGAATAGTCCATAATTACATTAAAAACAAAAAACAAAGATAAATATTTAAAGCTCATCACTCCCTAATTATTTTATTACATTTAACTGTTATCTATGCACTTGTTTCTGATGTCTATTGCTTTGGAATGTTGGAAACATTATTTCTGAATGTGCTATTATGTATCTCTGCCAACTGTGTAGTATTTAAGGATATCATGCTGGTAGCCCATAGTGAGAGGATTTACACCACGGCAATTGGTAAATGCTGGAAATCAAGACTTGATTTATTGTTGTATTGATTATCAAGAAACTGGCTCAAATCTATGGTTCAGTGGACAAATTCATCTTATTATTACAGATTTTTTAAATGACTCAGCCAAAAGTGGTCTTTGATATCTTAAAGGGTTGTAGAAGAAGAAATAAGAAGAGAAGAAGAAAAAGCAGGAGTACAAGAAAAGGCAGGCTCTTTTCGGTAAAACACCACATAGTGTATGTTTTAGTCTTTACAAACTTTATGTCACAATTATATAACTCTGCATTGTGGTACAAAAGCAGTCACTGGGCTTAGCAGAGCTCCAAAGTTTATTTATGAAAATCTGTGATTGGTCAAATTTATCTCGAGGGCATAGATTGCCAACCCCGGAGCTACAGTTAAAAAACATTCTGAGAGAACCAATTGGCTATACAGAATTGACAATAAAGAGTATTGTATATTTTATTATGTCTTGCAAATTGTTTGCCATAAACTCTTTAGATAAGTAAAATTTATAATTAAAATAGCACACAGACACATATTGGCTTGTAAGCAGTGTGCAATCACCAGCATACCTCTGCTCAAAGCCCACTTCCTTCACAATCTGTAAGTCATGCTGCCCTCTCTCTTCTCAGAAACCTCTCCTGAGCCTCACTGCATGCCAGCTAGAAAGATGAATGAGCTAAAAGATGAGGTCCATGTTCTCCCAAAGCACACAGCCAAGAGCAGGACACCGGCAGCATCAGATAAATGAAGGGACAGAGCCACAGAGAGAAGCGCGGATGACCCAAGTGCTGTGGGGCAAAGGGAATCAAGAAAACAATTCGCGGTTCCAGGAAACGCCGCAGAGGGCAGCTGAACCAATACATACAAACGTATCTCTACCATGCATATGAGCAAACAGTTGCAGAGTTTTCACGAACCTGCCCAAGGACATAAAGCAGGTAAAGGCAGAACTAAGATTCAAGCCAGGGCTGTTGTGACACCAAAGTTCTTTTCCCTTCACATCATTCTCAGTGAATCCCTTACTCGTAAAAATATGGCAATCATCTAGGTGTCATGGCACATACCTGAAATCCTAGCACTCAGGAAGCTGAGCCAGGAAGATTACACATTAAAGGCCAGCTTGGACCACACAAGAAAACAGAGAGAGAGAGAGAGGGAGAATAAATAATAATGTTCATATTTATCTATCTTCTATTTTCCTCTATGTCTCTCTTTATCTTCAAATATATATATACATATGTATATATCAGTTTCTTATACAGAGAAACCATGCAAAATTAAATTTGTGTGTCTGACTTATTTCACTTAATATTATGATCTCAAGGTGCATTCAATTACCAATGAATGTCTCAAGTTTGTCTTTCTTTATGGCAGAGTAGTACTCCATGGTGTATAAATATTACATTTTATTTATCCATTCATCTGTTGATGGGCATATAAGCCACTCTGAAGATTTAACTATTATAAATTGTGCTGCTATAAACATGGCACTTTTCTGAATAGATCCCCTCCCTCTTTAGTATGTCTGAGTAAGTTTATTATTTCCTCTGAAAGTAATTTAAAATGTTTAAAGGACACATGTCTCTGAATGCAACTCTGAAGTGGCAACAGTGGTGAATTGAACTGTGACCAAATTAAAAGCTCTGGCATTAATTAACTTTAACTTATGCAGATAGTTCCTGTTTATGGAGACAGTTCTTGGAGAGCCATATCAACCATTTTTTCCACCGTGTCTGGCACAGGGCTGATGATGCAGGAAAGGTTGTGTCAAAGCACTTGTGTGACTGGTGAGCCTAAGGGAGGCACTGCAGAGGCCTAGTCCACACACACTCACATGCTTGTCACCCACATCTTGCGGAGGGGCATTCTTTATGTCTGGACAGGCAGAGAATTCCCCAAAAGCTCAGCTACTTACATCTCCATCCTAGCTGCAAAAAGAACCAGTTTGATGCAATTCTAATATACTTATCTGTTCACAATCTCCCTTGGAAATTTCCTCTGGAGTAGAGGTTCTCAAATTTGATGTGAACCAAAATTACCTGGAGAGCTTTTCATAGCATCATCTTTTTCTGGTCCACTCTCAGATGATCTGATTTAGAAGGTTTCCAACCAGAACTGAAACCTTCGGTCAAGAATCTTCTAGAGATTCTTGGTTCCTACAGTGAATAATTTCTTCTATCATGCCTAACAAATTGATATGCCACAGATCCACAAACTTTAATCTGTAGTTCTGAAATTCAAAAGCTGGCAGGAAAACCTGTTGTTAACTGAACTCATTTGGGGGTAAAACCTGACCTCAACTCACTAGAAACTTTTTAAAGTCTTTGATTGCCTAACTGTATATATTCAAACATTTTTCTATGGAAACATTAATATGATGATTTCAATGTATGACTCTATACCTTCTGGGAGTATCCCAACATATAAAATACATGCTCCAATTTACTTCCCCCAAATCATAGACATATGATTTATGAAATGTGTTTAGTTCTAATTCAAGATACAGCCCTGTGGACCTAAATGAAACTCCTTTATTTCTTGAGCATTTATCCCTGGAGTTGCCTCAGTTTTCCCAAGATGGCTTGATCTTCAGAAGGGAAGAGGCAGAAACACTGAAAATTTCAGTGAGCACTGGCATTCCTGGGCACCTGTCTTTGGAAATGCTGTCATCTCCAGAACTATGCTCCAGCATTCAAGCACCTTAATGCAGGGAAGATCAGTTCTTCCATACAGTCATCCCATAAGAACACTCAAGACCACCTCATAGTTCTACGGGTATCTTTAAGGTTTCCATTGATGTAATCCCTTACTTTCCAGTGCCTTTCAGCAGGTATGGGTCAAACCTATTCAAGAATATCAGGAAAACTATTGTATACCTAAAATGTACCAATAAACTTAATGAATAAAAAAAGAATACCAGGAAAAGGAATGGATAGTAGAATTGGATTCAAGACACTGAGATATAATTAAGCCAATGGCATTCTCAGAAAAAATAAAACAGGGCATTAGAGTCAAAATAGGAGAAGATACCTAGATACCAGGTGCTGAGTAAATGCAAATTAATATACCTGACCTTCAGAGTTCTGCATGACCTTGTCTCTGCTTCCTTCTCATATGTTCTCCCCCTCTACTTCTCTCTCAACATCTTCACTCCATCATTCTTAACTTTCTTCAGTTCACTGGAAAACTCCTCTAACCCCTCTTGTATATATTCCTCTTTCTGGCTGCAATATTCTTCAACCCCCTGCTTCTCTTTCCTCTCAAGTCTTCTACATATTATCCTTTACCACCTAGAGTTGTTCACTTTCAATTCTGTACAGTCTCTACGAGAGCCCATATCCACTGCGTTTGAATTGCTTAGTAAATTATCTGTACATCACACCAATCTGTGGTCACATGAAGCCAGCAATCAAACCTGTTTATCACTACTGTGTTCTTGGTGCCTGGTACAAGGCCTGGAAGCACAGAAGTGGTGCTTTGGTTTAAAAACTTAATTTGTTCCACCATTCTGGAAAAAATGGCCACATTCATGTTCCTGAGGGAAAGATGGCCGCAGTCCTGTTTCTTACTTGAAGCAGAGTTTGCAAACAAAAACAAAATTTTGCCAGAGGCATCTATTTGTGAACCAAATTGTTGGCAAACAAAAGCTTTGGTGAACCAAGGTACCACTGTAATTTGATCCCAACAAATGGATGCTGAATAACAAGAAAACAAATGAATAGAAAACAGAAAAGAAATAAAGCAGGAAGGTAGGGCACATCCATTACTGTTTCCAGGAACACAGCTGAAACACAATAGCCTTCTTTTACTGAATGAGCCTTGAGTGGTAAATTCACCAAAGGTAAAATAAAAGCACAAAATTGAGTGAAGACACAGATTTTTTTCCTCTTTTTTCTTCTCTGTCCTCCTTTTCCTTTGGAGCACTTAACACAATTTTCATTATACATTCTGTGTGTTTATTTTCCATCTCTCCCCAAGGAGCAAGCTCTATGGAAGTGGAGATCATGTGTCTTCTCTTTCCCTACTTCATATCCAGCCCCTAAAATCATGCCTAAAGCAGTTAGACAAATATTCCTTGAAAGATGAATGAATGAACAAATCAATAGTGAATGAGTGAATGAATGAATGAATAGTGAATAAATAACCAAGCAGTTTCCAGAGAATTATGTTTTCAGATCCCCCAGAGTTGGTTTTCCCAAATCCTCCATATAAGTAAGCAGGAAAAGCTGGGAAGATGGAATGGTATCTTACCAATCTTTTCCGAAGGTATCTATGCACCCATCCATCACAGACAACTTGCTCTTCTAGAAATTACTGAAATTTATTAAATTCTAAAAAAATTCCTGCTGCTAAAATTCTGCTACACTTTGATGTCCTGAAAAAAATAATCCCTTCCCTTCCTTTATGCTCATTTCATTTTTCATTCCATAGAGTCCCAGGAGAGATTTTTCTAGAGTAGAAAAATAAATACCAATGCTTTCATAAATTTTTCTGTAATCATGAAGCTTCTTGGCAAACAGTAAAAGAAAGGCAAAAGTAATCTTCTCTGAATGCAATTTAAAAGAAAATTAGATGTCCTTCCACCTGGAAAATCAAATGGCTTCAAGAGATGTCTTTCCTCAGAAAGGATTTGTCTTGATAATTGGTAGATAGAACAGCAGTGTGTTTATACCATGATCATTAAGATCCTAATGAAGATGGGAAGTTGAAATATTTCCCCCTAAAACTACATACTGACATTATTCATATTATATTTTCCTAAGTTTCTAGATTCCAAATTCTCATTTTTTCTCATTAAAAACAAATATGTCTATAATCAAAGGAGGGTGATTTTTAAAGGCTTCAGCTTCAAAAAAAGAATGAATTCCCCCAGTTAATGCATATAATTCCAGAAACAAGGAGAGATGAAAATAGGCTTTTCAATATAATCTTAGTAGAAGTGGGCTCCAATATAGCATGTGGCCTTTATAATTGAGAAAGATGTTTTAAACACTTTTCTGAATGCCCCAGTTTTTTACTACCCCATATATCTATAGTATTTATTTTATCAAATTTTCTTCATCTGTAAAATGGGGATTCTGAAGTCCATATTCAAATTATATGACTTTCTATAAGGATTAAGAATATATAGTAATTATAAACAACAAAATCATATTAAAATATAGATGTGAGTAGTCCTTGCAGTTTACATACTTTATATTGATCCCCTGGCAAAATTATAAATGACTGTAGAGCTATGAGCTCCAGAGTCGCTTGTAAAAGGTAAAAACATCAAATATTAAGTCAGTACATGCCCAGAATCCTCGTCACAATTTTCTGCATCTTTTCAGTCCAGCTCCACCAAAAATAAGCCACTTTGTATATGTACAGGGTTGATGTAAACTAGAGACTAAAATGGATTAAAGGAGCATTTCCAACATGAGGAAGTCTTGAGGGTGATCAATAAGAATTTGTTACCTGAAGATGTTTCTGATGGTTCCAAGGTCACAAACTCAAATAAAAAGTCAAGGAAAGGCAGAAATGCAGGAAGAAGGAAGTAGAGAAGAAAAGAGAACGGTAATCAAAAAGGAATGTTAAAAAAGGTCATGATCGTTACTTTTGTAAACATTAAGAAAGAGCAACACTTAGAATGATAATAACAAACCCATGTTTTTATCTATAGTAGATGCTTCAGGGATTATAGAGATAAAAGAATTTGCACAGAAATTATAACACTAATTATTCAAACTGATAAGCTTTAAAAATATTCACATTTATTAATAAATAGGAGTCAAATAACAAGCTGATAAAAATGGCAATTATCTATTTTAAAGAAATGTATTTTAAATACTAAAAAAATTGTAAATATATGAGCAGACTTATTTCCAGTTGAGCATCTTTATCATCTTCAGTTGCCTAATCAACCAAGCAGAGGCATGTCGGACAATGAAGGGCTTGTATTTAAGCCCAAGCTACTCTCTTTACTATTTATGTGACTTTCAGCAAGATGCCCAACTTCTCTGGTCCTGAATTTTTACCGTATTAAAATAAGAATACTGATAACACTTACTACATGATGTCTTGTGAATAGTAAATGAAGCAATAGAATAGTTTCAAAACATATAGCATAACAAATATTTTATACTCTAAAGGAAGATGTGAGAATAAGAACACTGTATAGATTCTTGATTATTTATTCAACTAAAGGTTGATCCTTGACTTGCATATTATGCCTTTTTCTACATCTTTGGTGTTAAAAATCCTCATTTTATTATTAAATAAGAACTGGAAAAGGTCCAGCTGTTTCTCTCAGTATGGTTTTAGTAAATGGCTATTGTTTTGAGTTTGTTCTCTCTTCCTATTTTCCTCAGTTGGCAAAATAAGTAATTAGCAATTCAGTGTTATTTCTGCACATTGTCCTTGAACTGATCTTTGAAATCCAAAAGTCATAGTATTGCTGTAATAATAGGTGGATGACAGAGGTCCCACATGAACCTAAGCTATGGTTCCAGAAAGATTCAGCTGTGTTTGAAGACAGCAAAAGTTAGCTTATTTACTTGAGGGACTAAAGAAACTCAGAAGAAAAAACTTATTAAATGATAAGAAATGGCCCTAAAAGAACACATTAATGATCACTGAGGTTGATTCCAAGGTCAGTATATTATTTGTTGCTTGGATTTATATTTTCCTTGATAAGACCTCACTGGATCTTTCAAGGTGGTCATAGTGAAGTTAAAAGTACTGTTTCTCTGAACTCCGTAAGCCACTGAGGTTGACAGGGAGGAAGTCCTGCCTAGGAGCTTGAGGAAAGGAGCTTAACACAAACCTGGAGAGGGTTTCTCCCGACTTGGTGGTCTCACCCTGGAGGTACCCCGAGTAAAATCACCAGGACTGAGGGTGTCAGTGGTGAGCAGCAGCACCATGGCTCCGGAAGCAGATTGCAAGAAGACTGTGGCCTCCATGTAAGCTCCTTTGATGACAGGTACCAGTCACCATAGTAACAAGGAGGCACCTTCAGGCTGCAGACCTCACCGAAATAAACCAAACCTGGAGAGAAGAAAAATTACCAATGCCAAGCAGTAGCTAAGAGGATATCTTTGTGAGAACTTAAAAGGAAACACAAGGGGAAATCCTAGAAACACAAGGGGACCAGGAGAGCCAATGGCAGCCAGGAAGTAGAGTACAGAAGAGAGAAGTAAGGTCAGCACCTGAAAAGTACTATTTGCTACTGTTAGGTGCGCTGCATGAAACTAAGTCCAATATTTCCAGCTGTATGACACTGGCCAAGTCCCTTAACTTTTCAGAGCCTTGATTTCCTCACCTGGAAAATGGAGTAACAACAGATACAAATAACTACCTCACAGGCTATTTTTTAGAATTAAACAGGATGATTTAGTCAAAATATCCCTTAAATGTTAAAGTAAATATAAATACAGATATATATCACTTAATGACAGAAATAGATTCCGAGAAATAGTATCATTAGGTGTTTTTGTGGTCACAGAGTGCACTTACACAGGCCTAGACAGTAGAGCCTACTATAGCCCTAGGCTATCGAATGTAAAGTGTATAATATATAATATATAAAATGGGCATCATTGTATATAAAGTTCACTGTTCACGGAAACATCTTTATGTGATATGTGACTATATCAGCTTTAATATTTAACAGTGAATTATTATGCAACTTTCAGTGCTGAGATTCCCTGAGGATTTAAACTGCAGTACATCCATTTCAGATCTCACAGCTGAAAGTATGTCTTCAAGGAGAAAGAATGAAGAGAGAATGAGCTAACTGGATTATAAAGTGGGAGGGAAAGAAAAACCCACCCAGTTACACCCAGAGGACCCATAAGCCATCAATGTAGGGTGGAATTATAAAGGAAGAGAAGACATATGTTGTGTATACTCTGGTTATATATAAAACTCTATTAGGAAGAAATCATCGCTCCTGTTTTTGCAATAAGGCAAATAAGACTCCGGTTAAATTCCATACCCACAATCACATAGCAAATGAAGGACAAAGCTGACATTTATAATCCATGTATTTCTGGCTCTAAAATCAAATGGCTTTATTCTTTTTTTCTTTTTCTTCCTTCCTACCTTTCTGTCCTCTTTGCTTTGTTGTTGTTGTTGCATTTATATAAAAATAACATTGTTTACAGAGACTCGACAGTCAGAGCAATCATTTCCCAATAAGATGACAAGCAAGTCACTAAGCACACTACACCAAGCCCTGTGCCTTCACATTGCTGCAAGCCTACTCCAAATCTTTCTGCACACTCAGTAGCTGCCTTTGGCTCCCCATAAAAGATTCTTCTAGCTATGTTTGTATGACTTTCTAAAAATGTTCTTTGGGTGGCAAAATGTTTTATTTCTTTGCATGGGTGTATCCTAAAAACACTAAAACAAGCTTACTCAGATGAAAAATAAAATCCTTTCCCTGTGCAAATGTAATACATGTAGCCAGCCTGAAAAAAAACTTAAATTCAGGACATATAAGCTGAGTGAGAACAAAGCCAGAGATCGATGAGGATGGGAACTCTGTGTGAGGAAAGCCACAGGCCTGTGGCTTCCTGATCTAGAATACCACAGTGCCAGTGAGATGGTGTGAAGCTGTATTCATGGTGGGAAGACCTTGTATCATTATTCAGATCTTTATGAAATGGGGTACGCAGGGAAGCACATGTGGTATCAATAGGAAAGATGTAATCCCCCTTGGCTGCTTTTCAAGCATCACTATTTGGATAATTTGGGGACTTTTTTTTTTTTTTAACTCTGAGAAGTTCTCCCAGGACAAGGCTGATTATAAGATGAGGATATATCCTAGACTCTGCCAACAGAGAAAACTTGGCTAAATCAGATGATTTTTAAAAGTTGTATGTACTTCTGCTAAGGACAGATCTGTTTCCCCCATCATTACCCCTCCCTTTTCAGAGAACAAACTCAAATTCTGCCTTGAAAGAGTTTAAATCTCTCCTTCACAAGATGAAAGACTTTCGATGTTCTTCCCAAATAAAATCCCTGGTGCTCACTGTCGGATGCCAAGCCAAATGTTGAAGACAGTCTCACTTCTGTAAGCTAAAATGCCCCAAATTAATGGGATAACTTGTGCTCAATGAGCTAAAATCCTACACAACTTACTTATTTCTAGCAGTTCATTAAATTGTGTCTGACTGCTATGGTCCTTGGCTCCATGCTCAAGGACAAATAGTAACCAAAATGAAGAACTTATAGTAATTTGTTTTTTACCAAAGCCAAAAATCTCCAGGGAAGAAAATCTAAAATGCTGCCTAAATTAAGCCAAGCCCACACAAAAGAGGTTCGGGGAACATGGAGGAGAGAAGTTGGAAGAGTAGAAAAAAGGCTTCCATTTGAATGACTGCATGATCTCAGACATTTTCCTAAGTCACTAACTTTCCGGGCCACATCTGTATAACAGGATTAAAGATGCTCCATCCTGAGATTCATGTGTAAATGAAATAACCATTGTGAAATTTCCTGGCTCAGTTCCAGACATTAAGGAATGCTTGATTATTGCTGGGTTCATGCCCCTTCTTTACCAGCCTACGGGAGTGATGTGAAGATCCAACTAGATCATTGGGGATGGACTGGAATGTCATTTATACATAGGTCTGTTGTGGGCCAAGGATTTAGCTCAGTGGTACTGCTACCTGCCTCACAAGTGCAAGGTCCCAAGTTCAATCCTCATTCCAAAAAAAAAAAAACAATACATAGGGCTATTGTAAGCAAGAAAAAAGAAAATATAAGAAAGGCATTTGAAGAACAAGGGCCCAGGTCTCAAAAGTATTTCCATGTTCTCTTCAGCATTATTCACAATACCCAAGGCATAGAAGCAAGCTAAATCCTCAGAGAGATGGATAAAGAAAATGTGATAAGGGCCAGGGATTTAGCTCAGTGGTTCCACCGCCTACCTGGAAAGCTAAGGACCCGAGTTTGATCCCCGGTACAAAAAAAAAAAAAAAAAGTGATATAATACATACAGTGGAATATTACTCAACCTTAAAAAGGAAGAAAATCCTGCAATTTGAGCATGAACTTGCAGGACATTATGCTAAGTGACATATACCAGAAACAGAAAAAAATTACATTATACCAATTATGTGATGAATCTAAAATAGTCAAATACAGAGAAGCAGAGAGTAGACTAGTGGCTGCTGAAAGCTGCAGAGAAGGAGACATCAGGAGGTATTATTTAATAAGCACACAATTCGACAAGATAAATAAATCCTAAAGATCTATTTTACAACATATTGTCTATGATTAACAATACTATATCATGTAGTTAAAATTTTTCTAAGTTAATAGATACTATGTTAAGTGTTCTTGCCATGAAATAATAGATAAAAAGGTGAGAGGAAATTTTTGGAGGCAATGAGTGGATTTATGGCATAGATGGTGATGATGGGTTCATGCCATACACTGTTCTAGATACTGTGGATTAAGCAATGAGTAAAGGAAAAAGCTTATTTCTAAACTCATCAAGTTGTTATACATTAAATATATAAATATGCACAGTTCTTTTATGTCAATCATACCTCAATGCAGTGGCTTTTAAAATAGAGAAAGCTGAGTAACAGTTATATCACAGCCCTCAGTATTATTTTACAAATTTCTTATAAATCTAAAATTATTTCAAAATAAAACCTGAAGGCCTCTTACTAATCCAGTAAGGCAGACATAGAAAGTTACTGAATGACCTCAATTGTATGTGGAAACTAAAGTAGTCAAACTCATTCATAGAAGCAGAGTAATATGCCGGTCACCAGTGTTTTGGAGGATGCACTATTTCCAGTAGAAAATGAGGGGCTGTTGGACAAAGCTTCAGTTATGTGATACGAATAAAATGTACAGTAATAAGACTAGAGTTAACAATATTGTACTGCATTCTTGAAACTTGCTAATACGGTAGATGTTAAGGTCGCTCACCCCTCCCCCCAAAAAACAAAACAACAACAACAACAAAAGAATAATAAATAAAATGCTAACAATGTGAAAAAAAGTTTACTTTAAAAGCTAAAGATGGAGGAAAAGGAGGAGGAGGAGGAGAAAAAGGAAAAAGAAGCGAAGAAAGGCTTTCGTCAGAGAACCTCTAAGAGTCAGATCTTAGTATTGTTCCAGATCTTCATGACAGACTCAAACTGCTGGCTAACTTCTCAAGGACAGAAGCCAAACAACACACACCTATCCCTTAAATATAGTCTATCAGAAAAACCAGGAGAAATCATTGGAGAGAATGTCAAAATTATGGACCATGCCACTCATTCTTTCAACAAACATTTTTTGGAGTATTGTACTAGTTAATGTTACTTGTCAACTCGACTGGACTAATAGACTCCTGGAGAGATGAGTGGATTGTGTGGTATGATACCCATCAGTGTATTATCCCACTCACATTCATAGCCAAATGCGCTGTAAGAGGTGGGCCCCAGTTAGAGGAGGTGGGTCATTGGGGGTGTGCCTTTAGAGAGCACATCTCTCACTGCTGGAGCAATTCCCTGTGCTCCAGCACAGTTGGGCTGTGCTGTGACAGGTTTTACTGTCAAGCACCGTATAATATCTGTGGCCCTGAAGTGAGCAGCTTTGCTCCATGGTGCTCTTCCACCATGATGTTCTGCCTCACCTCACACCTGCAGCAATGGAACCAACCAATCAAGGAAACCATGAGCCAAAGAAGCCATTTCCTCCTATAAGTTAGGTATTTCAGGCATTTTGTCCCAGCATGGGAAGGCTAAGAAATACAGGTAGCTACATGTGCCATATACTGGTCTAGATACTGAGAATTAAGCAGTGAGCAAAAGAAAAAGTTCTTCCCAAACTGATCTTCTACTTTAGTGAAGAAATACTGTACAATATATTTAAATGAGCACCATAAATATTATGATAGATGATTAAGAAAACCAAAGTTAAAAAGGGTTGGAGACAATAATGTAAAGTTACCTTAAAGGAATTGAGCCCCAAGAATATTGGAGACAGATCCAGAAAGAGACTTCAGGGACACTAAGATAAGAGAGTATATGTTCAATCCAAAGAATGCAAGGCATTTTAACCTGTATGGAAGAGAAAGACCAAAGGATACAGAAAGAAGATGTAAAATCAGATGGGGAGAGGAAGATCATGGGTGGTCTTGGGGGCCATTGCAAGGAGTTCATCTTTCACTTGGTAATTAGGAAGCCACTGAAGAGTGGGCAGAGGAAGATTATCTCACTTAATCTTTAACAAGATCACCTTGGTTTCTAGATTTAGGAGGAGGACAAAGACAGAAACAAGGGGACAAGCTTGAAGTCTATCGTCATTTCCCACTGACAAGAAATCTAACAATTGGGAATGATTTATTTACCCAACATAAGGGTAGTCTCTGTGGAGGAAACAATTATGCCTATAATTCTCTAAATTGATTTCACCACCTAGAAATCTGCCATTTTTCAAAAACAAGTGAGGAGATAGGAGGAGGCTTGTACAAGTGCCTATCATTTAGTTTCTAGGTTAGTGTTTGCCCCTAAGATATCACATATTTGTTATACATAAGTAGGCAATCCAGCTAACCTACCAGATCTTTTGAAATAGATACACCTTTATAACCAGGGAAATTTACCCTCAAGTTTTTACTGTCAATCACTGTATAATGTCTTCAAATATCAAAGTATTACAGCTAAAAAAGAGATGAAAAAATAAAACCTCTTCAATGATGTGGTGACCTGATCTGTTTTTTAATTGACCAAGTTCTCAAATGTGAAAACCGAGAACTGAGAAGCCAAATTCAACACCAGTACAAATGAAACCTGGGAAGCCTGAGTAGTTGAACTTTCCTGCATGGCAGGAGGGATAGGGTAAAAAGAATCCTACTTTACAGGAATTATGTCTGAGATACAGAAAGACTTTTCCAGGCCTCAGGGACAATCAAAATCCAGATGTATCAAGAAACTAGATGTATAACTTTGAAAGAACTTAGGAGCAGAGGACACATACTGTTGGAATATCATTCAGGCAGGAAGTACTCAGCCAATAGAAAGATTCAGTAATGAGGGCCTTTCTATATAGGAAACAAAGAGAGTTTCACCACTCAGGAGCACAGTAGCTGCTTTGAGGGCAGTCAGATCCAAACCTCATGGTAGGGCTGCAGAATCTAGGAAGAAAAAAAGATCTGATCTCTCCATAACTAGGAAAGTCTTCAGGGGAGCTGTCTTCTGTGGATTGTGTAGTTGTAACATTCCAACAGAGAATGGTAAAACAAAATGGGGCTCACAGTTAAAAGTCTGATATTTTTATAAAGCTGAATTGGATACCTCAACTCCCTGTACATACTTAGAATTCCTTTATCTGGTCACAGAACCAAATTGTAAATGACCAGTGACCAGTAAAGCAAGCAAAATGGTTTGCTTTCTGTTGAGAAAAGATACCAAGGAGAAGTGTACATAAACCCTAGAGGACAAGAGCATTTATGGCTGAACCAAAGAATCTTCAATGAGGATGGAGGCAGAGGTGATAATGAAAAGTTGCCAACAATGACCAGGAATAAGTTTGTGGAGACATTATAGAACCATTTTTTTTAAATAGGTACTTTAGACTTTACAGTTTGATTCTATGGGCTGGAAACCTGTATCTGCCACTCATTCATTTCTTTTTTCTTTAGCTATATCATTACACTTGTTTTCTCAATTGTACAATGGAAATAATAATGTAAAGGAGGGCAATAATTATGATCATAAAGCATGTAGTATATAGCCAGTGCTCAATAAACTTACCTTCTTCTTTCACCTTAGTACATATGGACACCGTTATTTGAGCATAATACAGACAAAGATTAAAAGTACAAAATTACAAATGACTATATAATTTAGCTAATTACCCTAGCTGATTTTATTAGCAATAACTTCACCCTGAGTCCCTTATTAATTCACCTTTAAGTGAACCACAAAATTTCTACAATTTATTATTAATTTAATAAACATTTATTGAATTCACACTATAGGGCATGTATCAAATGAGATGCTATAAAAGATGAAAAGGCCAATGTTGTTTGTCTTCTGCACAGCCTATAGACATTTTAGCAAAATAATCACCACATTATGATAATCGTTATTATAGAAGAGTATACTGTGAAAGTTCAGGAAAAGAAATGAGTAACTCTACCTGACGAAAAATGCTACCTAATATTTATTAAGCACTTACAATGCACTGAACAATATTTTAAGTAATTTACATGTGACAACTATTAAGCATCACAACATCTATGAACTGTGGTTATTTCCATTTATCAGAAAGCTGAGGCTTGAGAAGGTCAAGTCACTTGTCCAGGGTTACAAAGCTAGTAAGAGTCAGAGTCAGGATTGGAATTCAAACATTCTGGCTCCAGAACCCATAGTACAGGGTACTTCAGACATTGATGGATGCTTTATAAAGAAGGTAACATTGGAAGCAGGATGTGTAGGATAAGCAATATCAGTACAACGGGAACATCAGGAGACAGGATATGGAAGCACAGTGTTTGCAGATAATTTGACAGTATGTACAGAAGAAATAAAGGAATAGACCAAAAGTGGACAAAGCCAAGGCCAATAAAGTTGGCTGTTAACCTAACACCTCTGATAGGCCCCCCTCAGTTGTTCTGTTAGAATCAGGTTTTTTGAAAGAAATTGACTTTCTTGTGGCTCTAAAGTCAAATTTATGTCTCATTCTTTGGTCTCTAATTCAACAGCCGGCCTTGTTAGCTGATTAAACAAATATCTTACTATGAAGGATAATCATAGAACTACTCGTAGCTAATAAACTATTTTAAAATCAAACTATTTAATGTTATTTGTATGGCCTCTCAATGTTGGGTATTTAAAAATTATTCCAGGTGTTTGCCCATGTGATTCAGAAAGCTAGATTTTTGGCATGATAGAAGATGCTACACTACAGTTTATTCATTATTTCAATGGAAAACTATCATCTAATTTTCCATGCATTTTATGGAGGGATGGGAGTGACAAGGAAATAAGGGAGGTGCTTGATTTATTAAACTTTAGTGACTCTAGATTCTAGGAGATTCCTAAAAAAGAATTTCCAAAGAACCAAGCACTAGCTTATATCAAGCATATGCTTCTATCAAGTAATTTTTGCCTTCTGATAAATCTCTACCAAACAAAGCTATGGAATACAGCAAACATATGATGTGAGGCAGTGTGATTAGAACTGCTAGATAAATCAAATGCTTGGATAGTACCCAGGATGGCCCAACATCACTCTTTGAACATGAGATATTGAGGTGAGAACATCTATTCTAGGAACAACTGTGAAGAATGTAGATCACTTACTAAAATGACTTATGTTTAAAGAGTTATTAGGGATTATGGAAGTGACTCAACAGAGAATATTGAAAGAAGGGTTTATGATTCAGAGTGGATAAAATTTAAGTTTGTTGCATTGGCTAAGGAGAACAGTAGAGGAGGAAAACTTGAAGACAAAGTGAAAATAAGGGATCAAGAAATCCCATAAAGACTACCAACAAGTAGCTCAAAATTGCATATTGGAGCTATTAGATAGGAATGGACTAAGGAGATATCTTCCCCTGATGGGGGAAAAAGAAAGAAGAAGATGCTTGGTGATTGTAGAGATAAAAGAAAGAGAGCTGAGTGATGGCCTGCTGGATGGTCTCACCTGCTCAATAAAAATGAGGACAAAGTTTCCTGGCTTGAGTTAGAAAACTGAGACTCAACCTTGTTTCTGTCCCTTCCCACTCTCCTCATGCCCACCCATCACCTGGTCCTTTTGATCCTGCTCCAAGGTCTGTCCACAGCAGACCCACGTGTCTCCATCTCCAGTACCACCCACATAGCCTAACCTCCAATTGTCCCCAGCCTGGATCTTTCCAAAAGCTTCCCAGATGTTCTCCGCACTCCCTCTATTAACCCTCCATCCATTCTCTACATATCTCCCAGAGAGAGACTCCAAAAGTGAAAACTGACTCCAGCTCCCTATGGCTATTTGAAGACAATAAAAATCCCTTAATCAGCCAAAATCATTTTAGATCTGACCCAGCCTGACTATATGCCATTCTTTCCTGCTATCTGTGGTTTGGTCATGTTGACCTGGTTTCCATTTTTCAAACACACTTAGACCATTCTCCAGACTACTTGTTTTCACTAAAATGCTGTTCCCTGGCTTGTTCCCTTGTTTATATCTGTGTGTCCAGAAGCCTCAGGCTAAATACCTTCTTTTCAAAGGGTTCCTCAATGACCAGCTTGTCTATAAAAATATCCTGGCAGCTACACTAAAGCGGGGATTTATTGGTTAAGAGGATGGAGTAGGAAACTGACAGCCTGGTTTCAAACCCTAGATCCATCATCTGTGAATCTCCAGGCAAGTGAACTTAATTATGCTATACCTCAACCTCCCACCATAAAATGAAAATAAAATGAATTAGTCATTCAGACTAATGCTGGTTGGGATAATTAAATAAATCAATAAGCATAAAGAACTTATAATAGTTTCCATTCCATATAAATGTTCAGTAAGTGTTTGTTACCACAGTGCCCTGTTCACACCTCTCTAATAGTTTAGTTTATAGTTTTATATTTATTGTCTAATTAATCCACTATTTCATAAGCTCCGGGACAATAGATAGCTGGTGCATATCCCCAATGCCTATAAGAATACCAGCTGTTCAAGTCAATATTTGAAGAATGAATGCATTAATAGTATTCCCAGTCCAGGGTATAAATGCTGAGGGAGCCCAAGTCGTGTCCAAGAGAAGCCATAATGACCCTACTGGGTAAGAATGCCTGAGAGGCCAAGAAGTATCTAAGAGGAAGAGAACAGAATGATTCCCAAGATTGAAATCTTTATATAAGGAGCAGAAGAAATCTTGTATAACAGATAAAAGGATAAGAAGTTGTGGTACAACTTTCATCTCAATCTGAGATGAAAGTGATATTAAAATTAGTAATTTCTGCCCTAGTGTCCATGGTCAGAGGACAGATGGAAGTGATGAGAGTTTTGAAGGCTGAAAGAGGGAGAGACCCAATGTATCAAGAGTTATTGGTAGAAAGTTAATTTCTTCATTAACAGTTAGGGGAAGAGGTCGGTAAAAAGCCAAGCCAGTTAGTAAGGTCACTAAGAAAAGTAGAAGAGGAATCCCAAAAGTCAGTCAATGATGATGGGAAACAAATGGCCTAAGTGACAATTTGAGTTTCTCAAGAACAAAGTTGATGCATGTTAGTAGGAAAGTTAACAAGAGCAACAATGAAGAGTGAAGAAATTGCCAACGTAACTTTTTGGTGCCATGAATTAAAAGAATTGGGAGCATCCTGAAGTAGAGTTAAGGGATGAAATAGTTCAGTGCAGTATATTAGTGAAGGGAGAGGCAGAATAGGGAGCACTTGGAGGGCTTGACAGATCTGACCAATGTCAAGGAAGAGGACATACTGTAATATTGTGATAGTCATAAGTCCTTGAGTTTTGCCCTCAACTTTGAATGGGCTAGGGAACCACAGGCTGATGTAAATGTAATCTAGATGTCATTTCTGGTAGACTATGATGCAGCTACCTTAAGCTCATGTAATGTTTCTTTCTCCATCTCAATCTCTTTCCCTATTTTTTTCCAGCCCAGAGGTGGGACACTAATGTTCTACTATAAACGGGTTGAAGTATCCTTCCTCGAAGCCTCTCCAGGAGATAACAGGAACAAAATGGCAGAAATCAATTCCAAATTTAGGAAGTATAAAGCACTAAAGACTGTTGACAGCATCATAACTCCCTAGGCAAAGTTTCAGGCTAGAATATGTTTCAGCAGATGCAAGAATTTGCCATTTTTCTCTTACTTTCTCCCATGAACTGCCTGGACAGCCTCTTTAGATCAGAGCCAAGACTACAGCCTGCGTCAGCCAGATCATGGGGAATACTTGGGAGGAATTCTAGCACTCAACCCTTCCTCATTTTTAGTAGGTCAGGTGAATTACTTCAAATACATGCAAGGCCCTTCTGTTTCCATGGTAACTGTTCTAAGAACCGTAACAATGTCAATCATAAGAACGGTGAAATCATAACTTGAACTCATCTTGCTGACAAAGATATCTTGAGAAGTAGCCACTGTTCAGTGTCAGACGTTTTGCCTGTCTTTCTGGGGAGAATGTTTTGTTTACATCCAATCAGTTATGGGAATAAGAGGAAAGAGTGGTTAGTCATTTTTCCTTCTGCTTTACTGGACCTACCTCTGTCTGTATTTTGCTGATATGCTTGCAACTCATTTTCCCTGCTTGAAATTGCAGGTGGAACAATTCATTTTCCACCTCTCTTTCCTGCATAAGTATAAACACTTGAAGACAAAATATTGATTTTTTCCATATACTTAAAAAAAGAAGGGCTTGTACATTTTCATTACATTGTCCTACTTGTACTAATTTTTTGGTACCTGTTTTGGCAGAGAAACCTCTCTATATCTGCAGATGAAGTTCTAATCCAAGGACCCTGAAATAAGATCCAGTGTCTTTTGTCTGCGCTGAGAAATGGGGCAAACATCTCAGTTGACAGACTCTTACATAAACAAGAGACGTTGCTTTTCTCTTCATGCAAAATCTCTTCTCTGTAGTGATATCCCACAGATGTAAAACAACAAAATAGACTCTTCATAATATCTAAGCCTAAATGATAATTCTCACTGAAAAATGTTATTTTGGCACATTATCATTAAAAATCTGTTGGTTGTTTTTTTGGCTAGTTTTATCTTCTTAATGAAAATGTTAAGAAACTCTTGTCCTGTATAATATTTTTATCTTTTCCTTTATATTTCAAAGAGTCTCAAAGCAAAACATTTCTGTGAGTTTATTAGAACCTTCGGTTTGGATACTGAATTGTTACAAAACCAATATTTTTTACATTTTTCTTCTTAATAACATTCTTTGACCCAGAGAGAACTAAAAAATAAGCTATTTGATGTCTAAAATTGCAGAGATAAACTGACATTGTGTTCTGAAGGTGTCTTTTCAAGAGAAAAATGGAATTTTTAAAAAATGTAATCAAGTTATACAGAGCCTCTCACCCTCAGGTCATCAGTTCAGATCTGTCTGAGGATGGAAAGTTACACTGCACTGTGGTAGCTGCTGGGCTATCCTCACCCTGTGAGAAATGAGCTGGAGGTCCCAGGGGAGGTCATTGCTTTGTAGTAACCACCCCATAATTGACACCCATGAATTCTTCAGGTAATAACAATCCCAACAGAAGCCCATAGAGTTGGCCTAAGACTTCTCTCAGTTGGTCCTAAGCACCCTTATGTTCACAAATTTCTATTCCCAAATGTAAACTCTCTAGGGAGCAGAAGTTGCCTTTTTTAAAGGTACCCTGCAAAGTCTGTGCATGCTGTCACATTTAATTCATGCAGCTTAGGGGATGAAAATTCTAAGGAGGATGAATATGAACAAGGAGAAAAAGAGGAAGACAAATAAGTGGAGGAAAATAAACAGAAAGAAAACAAAGAGAGAGAAGGGAAAGTTGAGTAGAGGCAGGGAAAATAAAGGAGAAAGAGGAAAAGAAAGAAAGGAAAAGGAGGTAGGAGGTAGGAGAAAGAAATGAAGGAGTAGGAAATGTGAGACGTGATCATAGGAGTGAGTAGAAATCTCTCCCTTCCATTAGGGCTTTTGTTTGTTTTACATTCATTATTCTTATAACAAGGATCTTTCTTGTATAAGAATTTCACATTTTACAACTGCCAAATGTGACTAAAAATCCAGACTTAATACTGGAAGTGAAGTTACTGGGAAAGACATTTCTTTTGCAATCCAACCTTTTAGGGAAAGCATCCCAGAAAGTTCCACCCAACTGTAATAGCCTCAAGAAAGAAACCCACATCAACGTGGGGATACAGAAAAGGTTGACTGTGTGATTCCTATTACCAAGATGGGTCTCTGTGAACCACACTCCCACAAAAGAAGCTGCAATTTAAGGAGTGGTTCTTGACTTGTCTAAAATTCATATTTTTTGGTAAATTTATGTGAATGAATTCCTTTGGGAATAAATAGCTTTTTATTATCTACTTCAAAACTTTAAAGACAAATATACACATTAGGCTATTGATACAAAATAATTACAAAGAAACAAGAATCAGATAAAATTTTATATATATTCATACAAATAAATAATGGTCCAAAGGTGATGGGAATGTGGCTGATGTGTGACAGAGCAGTAAATCTGCCCTTCATAATGTTAAAAACTCTAGAGAGAACCTTGCTTCTGCTATCTTTATCCCTGTAGGGATTTTTACTCCTCTTTCTAGGAACACTTAAAGATGTTAACTCTTCCAGTTTCTCTTTTGACTAGTTGACTCATGTTTAAAACTAATTTGGCTAGTCCAGTGGTCATATATCTCCCATAGGGTAAGTCTGTGCACTAAAAAGGCCAGCATTATCTGAGACATTCCTCTCTCTGCTTCCTCTTGGACTTATCTACGTTTGGATGGACTGTGCTTTATTTCTACTTTAGTTTCCAAAGATATAGATTTCTGGGTGGCAACTCTGTAGAGCTTGGAAGAAGCCAATCACTTTCTACCTACTGTCAATAAGGTAAGTAAATTAAAGTCCTTATACTGAACATATGCAATTGTTTTTCATTCTTGTTGGAAAATAGAAAATCCTATCTCATTCCCCAATCTAGTTTTTGTTAGAGAACCTACTATTTGAGAAATGTGATATAAGTTTACTTTGTATTTCCCTAATACCACTAATAAAACTGATATTTGGATAGCTTTTTTGTTCTTTATTTCTTTTCCTGAAGACAGAAATAGTAACTGGCATCTCAAGCCTTCAACAAAAAAAATAAGAAAAATTGTCACTGGGCCGGGGATTTAGCTCAGTGCTTCCACCGCCTGCCTCACAACCACAAGGTCCCGAGTTCGATCCCGGGTACCAATAAAACCCCCCAAAAACCACAAAAATTAAAAAGAGAAAATTGTCACTTACTATACTTCACTTTAGAGCTAGGTGCTTTATCTAGACCATCTTGCAGTTCTATGTGGTTTTGTTTGTTTGTTTGTTTGCTCCTTTGTTTGCTGTACTGGATATTGAATCCAAGGCCTTCTCATTGAACTCTACTCCTAGCCATTTTTCTATTTTTTATTTTGAGACAGGGTTACTAGGTTGCCCAACCTGGACTTGGACTGACATTCCTCCTGCCTCAGGCATCTTGAATGCCAGAATTACAAGCATGCACCACCACACCTAGTTACATACGTTTCTAATTCTAACAAGTCTAAAGATGTTACTATCCCTTTGAGACCAAGGGAGGTTAAATAATGTGCCTAAGGTCATATGGTTATTAAGAATTTAAATCAGTATTTAAAATTCAAGTTTGTGGCTCTGAAATTCTAGTTTCAATGAATGATAACCATCTCTTAAAGTTTCCTATTTCTGACAAAAATTTTCTATGAGACTTCTGATCAAAATGAAGATTCAACAGAATTATTTTACCACACCCCTTGAAAAACAATATCCCAATAATACTGTGTTACAAAAAGGACATAACATCCAAGGACAAGATAACAGGAGGAAAGGTGTCAATAACAAATTTTTGGAAATTAAAGGCAGATGGAAAAGTAGTAACGAACTCAGAAGATTCGGGAAAGCTGAATCCTAAAGTGATTATGAGTATTCCAAAAATACGTTTATGTAGTTGGAAGAATGCAAAGAGATTTGGGGATTTATGGATGCCTGTAATTTGAAATTTGTAATTTTGAAATTCTGGGGTACAGGTGATACTGAAACAGGTGATTTAATTGGAAGTCTTGATTAGAAGCTGCAGCTGGTTAACCTTCCCTCCTGTCCAAATAGATTAAGTATATACTCTATTAAGAGATTAAACTAGACACCCTCGGAATCTCAGGGTCAGTAAGCAGAGCTGACAAGCAGTATTTCATACTGAAAACTGAACATTTAGCTAAGTTCTACTTACTGAATGCTAATAATATCAACTCTCTTACTCAGTTCAGCAACAAAATTTCTGGAAACTGAGAATACCTTCCATAGGATTGCAATATTTATCTCTGGGGAAAGTAATCAACCCAATAGAAAAAAGCTAGAGATGTTCACAGTGGCTTTTGTACTTGTATAGCTCTGCTAGATCATCTTGCAGCAAAATCCATCCATTAAAATAAACTTTGTACCTGGTCACAGAATACTCATTTTCGTAAGTCTCACTATTTCAACAAATAGCCACGCATCACCAGACGCTTGAGAGAAAGTTTCAGATGTGAAAGAGACCCAAACAGCACACAGTAAACGAACTCATAAAATAAATACAAGGAAGAGAGGTGACATAAAATGAAAGTTTGTGATATTAAAATAAGTGAGCAAAAGTAAAGTCAGTGGATGCGTTGGAAGATAGTATTGAGAAAATCTGTCAGAAAGTATTAAATAAAAAAAGAGACATAGGATAGAGAGAGAGGAGACAAATAGAACCATAGTCTGGGAGATGCAATATACACATAAGATTTTCTGAAAAAAAAAAGAAGAGAGACAATAGAGGGAAGAGAAGTTACAGCCATTCTTTCTTTTTCTTTTAGAATAGTGCATGTTTACAGTCAAAGAGCTTCATTGTCTTATCCTATAGAATCTAAGTATACCAGGCATCTTTCCTCATGCCATCTATTCACTTGGTCCAAACTCACAATGTTTCTACTAGCATACTCCTCTTCTCTTGGCTTCTGTGTAGATAACATTAAATTTGTGGCTCTCTCTCATACTAATATCCTCATCAAATTTTGTTCAGCCATAACTTTAGTATTTTTCTCAGAATAATCTTTTTCTTTTTTTTCTAGTATACATAGGCTAAGAATTTTTCAAATCAAATTTTACTTCCTTTTTTGTTCAAAGGAGATCTGGGGATGAAGGGAGATGGGAGGGCAGAAAAGAAAAGGAGAAGTAAAAATGATCAAGATGTGATATGTGTATGGGCCAATTCCCCAAGATTAGTGCAATTGTTATGTATTGCAGACATAACAAAATAATATAAATAATAAACAAAAGAAATAAAAATTGCTCATGAGAGAAAAGAAAACAATTCTTCAGTTCCCATACCCTTATTTGTTTTTACTATAAGCAATCAGGAGACAAGCTATACTTTCAACATTTTGGTTAGAAATCTCTTCTGCTAAATATCCAATTTCATTGCTCATAATTTATACTTTTCATAAAACACTAGAAAACACTCAACCAAGTAGTTTACTATGTAATTATAAGGATCACCTTCCCTCCAGTTTCTGGTTGCTGGTTTCTCATGTTCATCTGAAACATGATCAGACATGACCTTTAATATCCATATTTCTACCAGTATGGTTATTCTGTTCATGATTATATAAGACAGAGGCTTTCTATCTAATTCTCTTTTCTTCCTAAACACTCACCAGAATTGCCTTAAAGATCCATATTTCTATCAATAATTTCTTTATGCCAATCTAGGCCTCTTTCAAACATGCACCTCCAAACAGTCTCTACCTATTACCCAGTTTGAAAGCCACTTCTACATTTGTACATACTTGTTATGAACCCTTCTTGGGCCCAAGACTGGTCTCAGCCTGTTTTGGGTATCATAACAAAATATCACAGACTGTGTGACTTAAATAACAGAAATTTATTTTTCACAATTTTTGAGGTTAGAAGTCCTAGACAAATGTTCAATAGGGTTAGTTTCTTCTAGGGCTCTTCCTGGGCTCCAAGTAACCTCTTCTCTCAGTGTGTTGACATCACACAGAGAGAGAAAGAGGAAGGAGGAGGGGGGGGTGGAGGAGAAGGAGGAGGAAGAAGGAGGAGGAGAAGAAGAAGGAGGAGGAGGA
>NW_004624758.1:5430064-5487691 GCF_000247695.1 Heterocephalus glaber
TGAGGAACTGAAAGTGTAAATAAGGATGAAAATGATTAAAATGAATAACTGATACTTTGGACTAGGAAAATGTTAAAGGGTGTGGGGGTGGTGGGAGGGGAAGAGGAAAGGGAAGAAGGGAAAGGAAAAGTTATGAGAAAGAAAAAAGAAATGGAAACGAAGTCTATGTAAATAGGGAAGGGTGGAGGGGGTGAAGGGCGCACAGGTAATGGGGGAAAAAATAAGAACTAAGATACATCATGTTCAGGAACAAGCGCCCAATGATAAATGTAAACATATTGTACACCTAAAATGTACCAATTAATATATAAATTAAAATAAATAAATAAATAACTTTTATCAAATTCAGTATGGTCCTTCTATATGTATTTTCTCCAGGGTTCTTACCATGACAGGGTGCTGGATTTTGTCAAAAGCATTTTCTGCATCTATTGATAATATCATGTGGTTTTTGCCCTTGTTTTTGTTGAAGTGATATATTACATTTATTGATTTGCACATGTTGAAACATCCTTGCATCTCTGAAATGAAACCTACTTGGTCATGATGTACAATCTTTTTATTAATATGCTGCATTCTATTCACTAATATCTTGTTGAAGGTTTTTGCGTCTATGTTCATTAAGGAGATTGGCCTGTAGTTTTCTTCTTCAGTTAGGTCTTTGTCTGATTTTGGATTCAGAGTAATGGTGGCTTCCATAAATAAATTTGGAAGCACTTTGACCCTTTCAATTTCTTTGAGGAGGTTGAGGAGTATAAGGATATAACATCCTTAAAACTTTTGTAGAATACAGCAGTGACTCCATCAATGCCTGGGCTTTTTTTAGTTGGTAGATTCTTTTCTGCTGTCACAATTTTATTGTTGTTATTGAGTTGTTCAGAATTTTTGTGTCTTCAGTTAGATTTGACAATTTGTATGAGCCTAGGAATATTTCCATTTCTTCAAAATTTTCCAATTTGTTGGAATACAATTTTTCATAGTAGTTACCAACTATCTTTTGGATCTCAATGGTGTCTGTTGTGATTTCCCCTTTTTCATTCCTAGTTGCATTGATATGATTCTTTTCTTTCTTTCTCTTGGTAAGTTTGGCTAAGGGTTTACCTATTTTGTTTTTTCATTCAAACAACCAGCTCTTTGATTCACTGATTCTTCATATTATTTTTTTAGTCTCAATTTCATTGATTTCTGGTCTAATCTTTTTTTAATTCTTTTATTGATACATTTTAGGTATACAATTCCCTTACATTTATCATTGGGTGTTTGTACCTGTACCTGATGTATCTTGGTTCTTATTTTTCCCCATTACCTGTGCGCCCTTCATACCCTCCACCCTTCCCTATTTGCATAGACTTCATTTCCATTCTGTTTTCTTTTCTCATAATTTTTCCTTTCCCTTCTCTGCTCTAATCTTTATGATTTCCCTCCTAAATTTTGGTTTGGGCCTGGATTATTGTTGTTTCTGAAGTATTTTAAGGTTCCTCATAAGGTGATTTATTGAGCTTGCTCTGTTCTCCTAATGTGCTTGCAATTCACTACCATCTTAGAGCTCTTTTCATAGTGTCTCAGAGGTTTCAGTGATTTATACAGGCATTGTCATTGACTTCCAGAAATTTTTTTAATTTCTTCCTGATTTATACTGTGACCAATTGGTTGTTTAGCAGTGTGTTATTAATTTCCCAGGTGCTTCTACATTTTCCATGATTTCTACTGTTGTTGATTTCCATTTTCATTTCTCAGTGGTCTGATAGTATCCATGGGGTGATATCGATTCTTATTTATTTATTTATTTATTTATTGGTACATTTTAAATATAAAATACATTTACATTTATCATTGAGTGTTTGTACCAGAACATGATGTATCTTAGTTCTTATTTTTTCCCCCATTACCTGTGTGCTCTTCACCCCCTCCACCCTTCCCTATTCACACAGACTTTGATTCCATTTTTTTTTCTTTCTCATAATTTTTCCTTTCCCTTCTTCCCTTTCCCCTTCCCCTCCCACCACCCCCAAACCCTTGTGGACTAATACAGGATCTATTTTGGAGAAAGTACCAAGTACTACAGAAAAGAATGTATACTTTGTTGTAGTGGGGTGGGATACTCTGCAGATATCTATTAAGACCGTATGTTTAAGGGTGTGGTTCAGCTGTGATTTTATTGATTTTTTTGTTTAGTTGATCTATCTCTTTGTAAAAGTGAGGTGTTAAAATCTTTCACTATAATTGTGTCAGTATTCATCTCATCTTTTAGGTTTAGCAGTATTTGGTTTATGAAGATAGGTTCTCCAGTTTTCAGTTCATAAGTATTTATAAGCATTATCTCTTAATGGTGGATTGTTCTTTAACTAGTACGTAGTGACCTTCTTTGTTTCCTCTAATCAGTTTTAGCTTGAAATTTACCATGTCTGAGAATAAAATTGCTGCCCCTATTTGTTTTCAGAGTCATGGTACATGAAATATTAGTTACCATCCTTGGATTTTTAGTCTATGGATTAAATGTCTTGGATTAAATGAGTTTCTTGAATGCAATAGACTGTTAGATTCTGTTTTCTAATCTAGACTACCAACCTGTGTCTTTAATTGGAGAGTTAAGGCCATTAATGTGGAGAGATATGACTGAAATGTGTTCATCATTTACTATCTTTGTACTCTTTCTCTGTTGGTGACTCCTTTGTTTTTCTTTACCCGTTATTTTGTTGTTGTTGTTATTGTTGTTCTTGTTTATCCATTATTATTTGTGTTTTCATTTGGGTTTTTAGCTTTATTGGTTTCATTGTTTCTGTCTAGAATATTCTTGAGTATTTTCTGGAGTGTTTAATATTTACTTATCTCTTGAGCTGGTCTTTTTCATAAAGTGTTTTTATTTCTCCATCTATTTTGAAGGAAAGTTTTGCTAGGTACAGTAATCTGGGTTGAAAGTTGTTTGCTCTTAAGGCTTGCAATTCTTTGCTCCAATCTCTTCTGGCCTTTAAGGTTTGTGTTGCAAAGTCTGCTGCAATTCTAATGGGTTTACCATTAGAAGTGATTTTTGTTGTTGTTGTTGTTGTTGTTCTCCAACTGCTTTTAAAATTTTGGGAGTTTTTGTCGGATATCTGAAAATTTAATAAGGATGTGACTTGGTGAGCTTCATTTTTCATCATAGTTGATGATCTGGAAGCCCTGCTTAGTTGTATGTTGAACTCTTTTTCTCTTAGTTGGGAGATTTTCTGTGTTTTTTGTGAACATATTAACTCCATCTGAGTTATCTTCTGGCTTTTCTCAAACTCCAGTTAGCCTTAGGTTGGTGTTCTTAGTGTCAGCTAGTAGCTGCAAGATGGTCTTTTCTTATTTAGTTTTATTTTGTTTTGTTTTTTGGTTTGGGGGAAATTTTTTGTTTTGTTTTTGTTTGGTTATTTGTGTGTGTGTGTTTGTTTTGTTCTGTTTTGTTTTGTTTGCTTTTTTGAGTACATCTTGACATCTTGTCCTCACTTTTAGACATTCTGTCTTCACATTGGTCATGCCTGTAATTTATGAATTCTGTCTAATTTTTTTTTAGGTATTTCTGTCTGGTATCTTTTCAAGGATTCTATATACTTGGTGAATTTGCCATTCATGTTTTGAACTGTTTTGGTCAGCTCTTCCAATTTTTTATTTATTTCCCCCAAATCCACATGGGCATTTTGAGTGATAATTCTGTGAACTTTTGGTTCATTTCCTCTTTGAACTCACCTACCATTTTCATGTCTTCTTTAATTTTTTCCTAGCATTTCATTGCCTGACATTTGCTTTCTTCTCCATTTGTGCTGCCTTGATCTGCCTTAAGAGAGTTGGGAGACCTTGGAGATCTTCTGCTGCCTTGCTTTCCTATGATCCTGTGTGTATGTATATCTGTGTTCTATTGTTTATGGTCCCAGGCAATCCAGATATTGGCATAGAGAGAAAACCAATTGTCAGCCACTACTATGTTACCTTGGCTATGGTTGTAAATTCAGAGACAACAATGGCATCAAATGTCAATTGGATATTGACAAATCCTAGTAACCACTCATGAACAAATTTTAACTAGAACAAAGAGGACTGTTATTTTAGTAGATACAATTAGGCCACCCACATATTGATCTATAGTACTTCCAACCATTGATTTCTGCTGGATGTAGGCAGCAGTGCTTGATCTCAAACATACCACTAGACTAAATGCCTTATTCTTCAGGACTTCCCCCCCTCCAATTACACCTTATAAACCTGGCCTCCCACCAAAGAATACAGGTCCTGTGATCTTCCTGGTCTGATCCCAGGCCTCCTGGGGGATCCCAGGAGATTCTTGTTTAGTTCTCATCCTCTCCAAGCCTATCTTCCAAGGCTTGGAATCTACTCTCTGTTGTACATTAATACTTTAGTCGTGAAGGGAAGCTCTCCTCCTGGGTGCTGGTATCTTCTTCGATCAGATCAGTGTGTTGGTTGTCCCCTCTATTGCCCTGTGCTGTGGAGACCCTAGGAGAGGTGGTAGGTTTGGCTGGAGGCAGGATGTGGAGTCCTAGGGTCCTCCTGGCTCAGCACAGAGGGCCCAGGCAGGTGTCAGGGTTGACTAGGGACCCCAGAGCCTTTCTCAAGGTGTAGATGAGGAAAAAGTCAATTTAGGATTTTCTTCCCTTGCTCATCCATCCCTTTAATTTGTTCACACAAAGGTTGCTCCAGCAAGGTCTATTTATATCCATTTTTATTTATTTACTTATAAATTTTCAAGACTTTTGATCTATTTATATAATATATAAAATGTGGCAAAAACAATTTCTAAATCATCAAAACAAAAAATTGTATTATATGAGAAAGACAAGCCAAGAGAAAAACAAGATACAGTTAAGCAAGTGATGGTATAGCTACCATAGCTCTGTGCTTTCTGACAGACAAAACAAAATCAGAAACCTAATTAGTGACATAGTTCTTTCATCCATGAGCAGAAAACATGAGTTCCTCAGAAGAAGAAAGTATTTCCTATTATACAACTCTAAACTAAACTTTTCTTTAGTGTATGTCCAACAGGGGACTCTGGGAGAAGCAATGATTGGTATTATCAGTGAGATTTTTGTGTGCCTCAAATGCAATGAGGTTTGCATCCAGATGCCTTTACTATTACTAAGCTACCAGTGGACTCTTAGGGCTTAGTATCCATCAGTCTATCATCCTGTCTTTCCTCCTGCTCCCATTCATTGCCTCCTTTGCTCAGGGAACATGCCTCACTTTCTCTCCCCCTCCCTCTCTCTCTCTCCACTCTCTCCCTCTGCCCACCCCAACTTCTCCACCTCCCTTCCCCACCTTTTCCCTCTCCCTCCCCCTCCCTCTCCTTATACTTTTCATCTCCTTTCCCTCCCCACCTCTTCACCCCTCCTTTTTCTCTCCCTCTCTCCTCCTCCCTCCCTCCCTCCCTCCCTCCTTCCCTCCTCCTTCATGCCCCAGAGGACACTTTACATTGGATGCCTGCTTTTCTCCCACTTGTCTGGACATGTTTTTCAAATTAGCACTTGGTAGCTTTGAGGGAAACCCAGACATTGTTGGGAAGAGAGTGAGAGGCCAACTCAAAAAAAGAGAGGTCTGCTTTTTTCTCAGCTTGTTATAAATTTGCAATACAAGCAAAGAAAAATAAACACCCAGATTCTGCAACTGATATAAAAGTGCCCTGGCTTGATGAGGTACCAAAGCTTGGTCTTCCCCCAGATCCTCTGCTATTTACAAGCAGGAAGCTGTTTCTCATTCAGAAGAGGCATGGCATCTCAGCTTTCTTCTTCCTCCTCCCTGCTGTCATTACCTTGTCTGCCTTTGAAGGGATAGGAGGTGGATGGACAACAGATGAACAGAATGCTCAGCCCAGGGGACCCAGGGACACTATCCTGCCCAGGAAACCACATCAGTTCCTGGTCTTAGAGAACTGTCTGCTTCTAAAGCTGTACTTTTCACTCAATGAGGGGCCTCCCAGCTTGGCAGAAGGAGAGGACCTCAGGAGGCCCAGCTGATCTTCATTAGCAAATAGGAAGATCTGCAGGCATGCCAAGACCTTCCTTGTGGCCTCTTTTCTGCCCCTCCTGAGGACTACTCTCTGCTCTTAACCAAGAACTAAAAGCAAGAAAAGGGCAAAAAGGGCAATTGCCTCTGAATAAAAATCTAGGACTAGAAGGAGAGAAGCAATGTCCCCATTTTTATTTGAGCAGTTGCTTTTAGGGTCCTGCAGGGGAGTGTAATGGCGGGAGTCATGATTTTGTAGTCAAAAGACCTCAGTTTGAATACTGGCTCTAGCAATTGCCAACAATGGCCCAGTCCTTTTATCTTTTGAACCCTAGTTTCCTCCTCTATAAAATGTGGATAATGCCTTTGTAGCTATAAAAAAATCAGTTGAGGTGATGGTGATATTTATGAATATGCTTTAACTACTAAACACTTTGCAAATTCTAGTTGTTATTCATCTGCGAGAATGTTCTTCCTCTTATATGTTGACAATTGTCAACAGAAGATCTGGATTCCAGACCCTGCCAGAAATAGTAGACCTAACTTTTACTTAATAGCTGGAAAATTTGAAGCTAAGCCTTTTTCAGTTTCCTGCAGTAAAAATATTGACAAAGGAAGTCACCTCACAGTACAAGGCTGTTGTGAGAATCAAGTGAGACTAAACATCAGGAAGTACTTTGACAAGTGTAAAACACTAGACAAATATTAGTTGTTAATATTATTAAGTAACAGCCTAAAGGCCTGAGCTCTGGTGCCAGCTTTGCATGCATCTTCCCCCTTGGCATTTTCTCAGCTGAATTTATCACATTCTCCTACAAGCTGTCTTTTCCCCCCTGACAATTATTTAATTCCTTTCTCAATAACCAAGTTCCCTGAGAGGAGTCCCAGAATCCATAGAGAAAATGAATCTATTTCTGTCTTTGGGGAACTTACACTAGTCAAGGCAAAGAATAAACAACTAAAATGGCTGCAGGAAGACAGAGTATAATGAAAAGCATGTAGATCTTGAACTCGGAAGCTCTGTTTCTGATATCAGTCCTGGTTGAGTGGTTCTGGGTCTCTCAGCTTCCCTGAGCTTTAGCTTCTTTTTCTATAAAATGGACTTTTAATAGTAGTACCTTCTTTCATATGCTGGAAATTAAGATGAAAAAGATCATGTCTACTCATAGTGTTGAGTAAATGCTATTATTGTCAGGGTTACCTGAAAGGAACTGGTACCCTAAGCATACAAATATCTACTGCTTACTGAATACTACTATGTGTCAGGTACTGTACATGATACTTTGCATGTGCAATTGCATCTAGTCCTCACACTACAAGGTGTCATTTTACAGATAAGAAAATTGAAGTTCAAGAAGGCTAAGAAAGTAAGTTGTGGAGAAAGTTCTGGATCCCAGGTTTTTCTGATACTTGTCTAACTCAAACTTCATATTCTTTCCACTATTACATTTCTTTTTTATAAACTGATATAGAATGATATAGCTTTTCATGACTCACTGACTAGCGTAAAAGCAGACTTTCAAAGGTGCTGTCTGTTCACAGTATACTTTCAATAGGTGTTTTTTTTTCTCAGCTTTTCGCAGAAGCAGACCCTCACACAAAAATTAGAGTGCAAGTGGTTTGAGAGTGATTCCAGGAAATATCTGTAGGCAAGCAGAGAGCTGAGAGAGTCAATGAAGGATTTCTTCCCAAGTGAGAAGTCTGACCCTGTGGGGAACTCTGTGGTCATTGTAATAGATATACTTCAGACTCATCCTTTTTCTCTGAGTGAGAGAACTAGGATTTATATACAAACTCCTGTCTGGCAATAACTTTTTAGCTATGCCCTGTTGTACAACAGAGCGCCCAAACAACACACACACACACACACACATGCACACACACGCACACATGCACACACACACACTGCTTCCAAGAAAGAGAATCAGATGTTGGAAATCATAGCAGCATAGAGTACATGCATAAACCAAGACTGAATGAATGAGCAGCATATAGTAGTGGCAAGGAATAAGGAAAGAGTAGAAGAATAAAGAAAATATAGAGGAAGGAAAGGTAAAAAAATTACTCAAATACTGGCTCAAGGATATAACAGGCTCTAGTCCTTCTTACATGATACAATATCATATACATTAAAAGACTCGAAGCAAACTAGACTATTGTTTCAACTTTTCATCCTCTATGCAATATCAGGATTACAAATGTACACCTTCTGCTATGTAACTTTGTAATGCTATCTTGTTTTGAGTGGGATGTACTTCCTCATTCTTTGACTCTTGGCTCAACCACATGGCTTGTTTTGGTCAATGGGGTGGTAGCACATGTGATATAAGGAAAGGCTTAGAAAGGGTTGCTTACGAGGGATTATACTTTTACACATTATGCCAGAGTTGTATCGGTGGCTGCTACAAACAGATAAGCTACTCCAACCTAGTCCATCCTAGATGAGCTAACCCCAGATAGTCACAGATAACCTGAGAGAACCTAGTTCAATCACCCGGCTGACCCCAGCCTAGATCGACCTAGATACACAAGGAAAAAGATCCTGCTGTCATTTAATGCTGAGGATTTTGTTGGTATTGAATGCTCTGAATCCACAGGGAACTGCTGCAAAAACTATACTTCCTTTCTGATAGCACCAAATATACATCCAAAAATTTTAATTCATCAAACATTTTAGGTGTTTTCTTTGGGTCACTATTTGAAATTATTTATTTGTCATAAATCATCACATCTCTGATCTATGAGTTTTATGAAGTCAGGAACCTCAACTGTTTTATTGTCATCTATATCCCAATGGCTTAGTGCAATATTTGTCATATGGTGGGTGATGAATAAATATTTATTGATTGAATAAATCGGTTATTATACTGTATACTGTAAATACAAAATGACACTCCAATTATATTTAATTTATTGGAAGTGACAAACACTCACACATTATAGAGACATAGAACAAAAATAATTAGTTCTAAAGGGAGAAATAATGGAAGATTTTGATAAAATAATATCACTAGTTGTTTCAGAATGAGCAGACATTTACCTGGTGGAGGTGGAGAAAGAGAGCATTCTAATCAGAAGGGACAGCATGAATAAATATGAAGTGTGAGAGAACCTCCAGAATTGGTGAAGTATATAATACATATATATAGGAAAATAGTTAGTAGAATCATTATGGCAAAGAATCATAAATGGCATGTTTCAAAAATTTCCCTTTGTCCTCTTGGAAATGGATAACTATAGATTTTTAATGATAATATTAACATAATCCTATATATTTTACAAAGCTTCTTAGCCTACTGAAGTAATTTTTGGATTAATTACATCTTCAAAGGTAATTTGCCTAGTTTTATTGTCCTTCTTTAAGTCTCCTTTTGCCTAGTAGATAAATAAACATCATGAGCTCCAACATCCAACTTAGATATCTGCCTAAGGTCTTCTCCCCATCTTTTCCCTAAGCCCTCCATCATGAATTTTCTGCATTTCCACCTGAATTCCTACTACAAAGGCCACAGTCCTAAATTACATCTGACACTAACTCAAATCCAATTTTGACCACCAGCAGAAATGTAAATACTTGGATATCTGGCATAGTTAAGATGGAAAAGTCTTAAAAGTGGAAGAGGCAGTTCTGACTATGTATAGAAGTCATGGGATTAGAAATCTCTCCCTATCTCTCCCTATTGGGCATCTGTTTCCTAATCCTAGAATCCTTGAAATTGTTAGACTAAGGAAACCTAGTACACATCAAAGAACATAAAATCCAGAAATCGTAAATGAAAGGGCCTAATAAATCATATATGGTAGAAAAAATCTGTTTTATATAATCAATACCATCATCATCATCACTTTACTAGGCCTTCTTTCAATATGATTATAAACTGGGCACCGTAATACTACATGGGATCACCAACTTACAATATCTCTTTATTTATGGAATATGTGAGAAGTTCACTGCACCTTGCAAGGAAAAGTGCTATGAGGGGAATATAATCATTGCATGGTGAAAATAGTTATTCTTTATGTACTCCATTGGCTCGGAGTATCAGATAACCGAGTGGTTGTGTAGATGATTTCACTTCATCCTGCATCATTGGCAATTGGTGAAAGACCAATGTCCACGGGTATTTGGATCAGAATATGTTCACAGTAATGAACCCCTAGTTCTAAATATGAAAAATTGTTTTATCTATACCCAAGAAGACAATAAAATCAAAGCCAATCCAGGCACTTTGTCTATGAAAATGCAAGTCTACAAAGATATAGTCTTATTTGTAGAAAAATAAAGATAAATCCAATGGAGATCATGAAATAAAAGTGCAGCCAGATGTAGACTCAAGGATAGCATCCTCTGAATATTCATAGAAGACATGACATCTTTGAAAAATAACCTTATAAGAGGCAAAAAGAAATTTCATTATATTACAATGAATTTCCAATGGAATTTAGAATGACATGACTTCTATGAAGCAAAAATAATAACTATAATAATAAAAGAATAGGACCAGGGATTTAGCTCAGTGGTTCTGCCACCTGCCTCACAAGTGCAAGGTCCTGAGTTCAATCCCTGGTACCAAAAAAAAAAAAGAAAAAAGAATAAACAAAAGGACAGAAAAGAGAGGTACATGGATAATAGGATGCAATACAAGGTAGTCAACTGAGATTAACTAAGAGGCAGGAAATGCGCTCAATTCAGCAGCACATATACTAAAGTAGGAACCAGGCAACATTAGAAAGCAGTAACAAATATGATATCCCAGTTAAAAATAGAATTAGCACTGTGAAAAATCAAGACACACATACAAAAAACAAGCTGAGGTCCCCACTAAAAAAGAATAGCAAAAAATTTTAAGTAAATAACTAAAAGATAAAGAAAATGATTATACAATCTAAGAATAGTAGATTACTCTAGAAATCTTTAATAAAGAAAAAATAATCAAAAACATAACTAAAGAAAATTTCCCAGAGCTAAAAAGAAATTTTTTACTGTTTTTGAATATCTGATCCAGCAAAATTTTATATATTTATCTATAATTATAGATTGATATAAATACATAAATATATAGATATAGATAGATATAGATATTCTGGAAGAAAATATAGTTATCTCAAAAGACACAACATTTATAAAGATTTGAGGAGAAAATAATGTAAAATGAGTATTTTGAGCCTATAGAAACTATTTTTCATTTGTGATTCTTATCCTGAAAATCTTTCAAAGCTATGTGGCTTTTTAAAATATGCTTTCAAAAGGCTAATAATAGAGTCTAGATAGTATGCATACAAGTGTTCATGGTAAATTTTTTCAACTTTGTTAAAACTTTTTTATAATTTAAAATAATGAAAATAAAATCTTTCAGATCATCCTCATTGTAGATGGAATAGAATTCAAATTCCTTGCCAGTATGCAAAGTTCATTACAATCTAATCCTAACCTGCCTCTGCAATGCTACCTCCTACCCATCATTCTTTCTCCATCTCCCTGTTCTATTCCTTATGAATTCCCTGGGGTTCCTGAAGTGTTTTCTTTTTCTCACATCCCTTGTACCCATATTCTCTCCTTGCCTGATGTCACCCTCCCCCTGATTTTCCACAATTTGCTGCTATTCATCTTCAAAGACCAGAAGAAATATTGCATCTCCAAGAAAAGTAGCTAATTGGCTCTCTGCTCCTCCCAGAATTCTTGGTTTACACTTTTCTTAGAGTACACATCACCTTGTGCTATATACGTTAGTGTTTCTATCATCCACTGCAATTTGAGTAAGCACCTGGAGGGCAGGGGCTGCTTTTTTCAACTGTGTCTCTAATTGTAGACCAGAATTTAACACAGAAAAGATGTCCATAAAGGTCCTATAGTTTCTTTGGGGTAGAAGAGGAGTAAGGAGGATTCCAACAGAATAATCCCAATTGAAATAGCACTAAAATGAATTCTTTCTGCAGCATCTGAGTTTGAGGACAAAGATGCATACTCTGATACCTCATACAAGTTAGGTTCTACTACAGTATGCAGGACAGGCTACATAATTTATGGGATCTGGTACAGAAAGAGAATTCATGGCTCCTTGTTTAAAAATTAAGGCTTTCAAGATGGTAACAGAAAAGCATTAAAGTAGGTATATCACCTTTCTGAGTGTGGGGCCCTGTACACCTACAAACTGTGGTTAAATGGAGTTGGTGTCCCCCAAGGGTTCTCTCATGACTGAAACCTTGATCCATGGGGTAGTAACATTAGTAAGTGCTGTTAAGAGAATTAAAGCCTAGTGAGTAGGAGGGTAGGAGGTCCTTGGATCATTGGGGGTGTCCCCTTGAGTGGAATGTGGGACCTCAATCTTTCTTTCTCCACTCTTGGCTCAAGGCACAATCACTTGCCATTACATACCTTAAGCATGATGTGTGTCCACTCACCACACTCACCAGAGGCCAAACCATTGGTGCCATGTGATCTGGAACCCTGAAACTCCAAAATTGTGACATCTTTTTCTCTTTATAAATTTAGTTGTCTCATATATTTCATTATAGTAGTACAAAGCTGATTAATAAACTATGTAAATGACACACCCACAAAGCCCAGTCTTAGTTTCCAAGAATATCAAGTGGACTAATTCCCAAGTCTTTAACAGTTCCCTGGAGGGATAGCAGTGCTTGTTTGCCTGTCCTTCAAGTCACTAAGTGGCAGCTTACTGCACTAAGAAACATAAGATAAGGCCAGGGATTTACCTCAGTGGTTCCAGCGCCTGCTTTGCAAGCACAAGGTCCCGAATTCAATACCCAGTACAAAAAAAACACATAAGATATAAGAATATCTCCCCATCAACTCACTTGGACACTTAATGTGTTTTTAAAACTTGTCTTTTGTAAGCCACACTTGAATCTAGTATTTAGAACCTGAGTACAGTTACCTGTTCTGCCAGCAGAGTCATGGGCTTTGCTATCCATAGGTTATGTAATGTCACAGGTATTGCAGCAAAGTAATGACTCATCTCTATCAGGCCCCATCTGTCATTTCATCCTACGGCCTAGAAAGAACTGAGCACAGTGTCTTTTGAGAGGATGTCAGTCTTCTCATTCAAGAATTTAGAACTTGCTGTGTCATTCTAGTAATCCACATATTCTTTATATTACTCTGTATAATTTTCAATAGTTCTGTCATACTTTACAATTTTTATCTTTATTGTGACAATTTTGTTACATGGTTTCTATATCATATCATCTAATATTTTTATATAGATAAAATCTATTAATGCCTATTTATTTATTACATATATGAAAATTTTACTAGACTCAGTTTTAAAAGTTTGACGTTTGATATTCTAGGAATATAAATATATGCAAATAGTCGTGATTTTGTCTCTTTCTTTGCAACAGTCATGTCTCTCATTTCTGCTTGATGCCCTAGTGTATGGCCCAAAACTTTCATTTAAAATGTTATATAAGAATATCTGGTTCTTGATTTGAGTGCCAATGACCCTAAAACTTCACTATTAACTATAACCAAACTTATTTTTAAGTTGTTCATTTTTAGCACTTTGAAAAAAAATTCTGAGTTTCTTAAAGAGTTATTTTATAAAATCTGGACTGACATGTTATTAAATTCCTTCTCACTATCTACTAAGATTACCATACAGCTCTTGTTTTATCTAGAATTTTGATTTATTATGTTCATCAATTTCCTTCTAACTTTTAGAATAAAAAAAAACTTCATATTCCCAGAATAATCCATACTCAGTGATGATAGATGATTCTTGTGATGTACTATTACATTCAGTTTACTGCCATTTTATTTCACAGTGATAATGTTCTACAGTTCTATAGTATTCTTTGTATACTATCAGTATTGTGCTGATGAGATCTATTTATATTATGCATTGGCCATACACTTGTAATATTAAGTATAATATTATAGGAGTCTCCATCCCCACCTAGTTCACTTTTTTAAAGGACACATTAATCCCAAAAATTCTCCAAAGATAAAATGCTGCTTTGAAGTTATTTTTTTAACAGAAAGGGAACATTCCAGGGGCTTACATTTGGCTTTTTTTTTTTTACCATTGCATCACTTTTTCCAAGACTCACAGAGCCAAAATGAGAATTCTTCCAGCTCCCGAGATCATATATGCTAACTGTACTGTTAGGAAATAGAAAAGCACCTGTAGGATCAGGGTCCCCTCAGCTCTCTGTGAGGGAGACTTGAGGCAGGACACCTGAGCCCAGTCAATTTTCACTCTGACTAGTTGAATGCAGTAGTATTTTGGACATCCAGGAACTAAGGTGGGTTCCAAGTACTTATCTAATAATTTTGGAAGAGTCTGGATATTTTTCACCCCCAGTACATAGTTGCCTTGTAAGGTATGGTGGACCCTTAGGAAGAAGACTATAAGTAATATTATGATGGAGCTCTGCCCCAAATGTACTTTGATTCCACTTTAGTCAAGGCATTTCATGACCTTCCTTAGGTCTGGGGACTTGGTTACTGGCAATGATCTTTTCAGTAGCTCATATCAGGCTACAGTTGATCTGATTGTTGTAGATTTTTTTCTTCAGTCATACAAGTCAAGAAGAACTGCAGTCTGCTGCCTTCCATTTTGAGCCTAACCACTAATAAAAGATGCCTGCAGATCCTGATAGTGACGATAACCTCTAATCCTGCTCTTTCTAGCCGGTAAGTGCCATGAACTTTACCTTTGACTCTTCTAATACTGATTTCACTATCAGTAAATGTTGATTTGTCTGTTATCTTCTACCCATAAAAAAAAGATCTGAGATAATTGCTTACATTAAATAAAGGAAATTTTGTATCTAAATTTTATTTAATATGGGGAAAATACAAAATAATAGTTTCTATCAGTCAATAAAAGAGAATTACTCCCAACTGTTAAATATAGCTTTTTGAATCCAGAATTTCCAATAAGCATACCCATATCAAAACATTCAGTATATCTAAAGTCATAATTTCCCTTTCTCCAACTGAGAACCCATACAAGCATTCTCACACACATTTTTCAGTCTTGCCAACATAAATTGACAAAGTCCTACAGTTCTTCTGGTATTGAAGACCTCTTCTTCTGGGTTGTCTCTTTAGACATGATATATTCTAACTTTGGGGTTGTTTGGAAATAAAAAACAGAAGTGGAAAACAAAGAAAAGTAGCTTACCTTATAAAATAATTGCTTCATGTGAAGAAATGGAAGCTATCATTAAGCAAGATATGATTAGCATTAGCATGCAGGAGAGAAAGGGCTATTCAGTTAACAAGGAAAGCAGGTAAGTGAGATCTCCTTTCCATATCTTAGGGTTTCATTTTTTTCCAATTAGTAAAATATCTTTCATATGTTAAGACTATGCATTCAGTTGACAGTACACCTTGGTAAACCACTTTCTGTTTGAACTAGCCAAAGCACAGACACTAAAATTTCCTGGGTTTTTATTGATTCATTGAGCCAAGATATCTGAAGGGATCTTTCTCTTTTAAGTTACTCAATGCTCTCTGATAATTCTTGCATTTTTTGTCCTCTCCATGCCTAGTTATTTTATAGTGATGGCCACTTGACCTCAAGAAGTCTCCATTGGGTACTTCATTCTAGGTAGCTACAAGTAATATAATTATGACTGTTTTATAAATTCATTCCAGGCACCACATTTTTCTGACTGCTATCTGGATTTTCACCATATTCATTTCTAATTATGACAGATAAAGAATCCCAGTTGAAAATGTATATGTACACACACAAACACGCACACACACACACACACACACACACACACACACACACGCTTCCCTACTTTCTGAAGATATTTCACTTGCAATTCTCTAGTGGACAATTTCTGTACCCGTATAGTTCTTGAATGAAAACAAGAGAAATAGTTCCACATTACAACAACTGAGAAAGAAAGTAAATTCAAATCTATGATATAAGAAGAACACTTGAAGAAACTGCTGAAAGATCTGAGTGTGTATGAGAGGTATTGTCAAATATAACCAACAGAAGCCAACTCTGGGAAATTTCAGAATGCTTGTATTAGAAAGATAGTATATAACTCATAGGATTAATAACTAAGCTAGAAAAACAAGCCCATAAACTAAGGGAAACTAGGTAAAGATACAGCCCATGTCTTGAAATGGGCACCAACACTGCCACCCCTACCATTCCAGAATACTCCAGAATATTCATTCTAAATGATTTCTGCTTCTTCACCTCACTCGCTCATAATAAAAACTCTGGGATGGTAGATTTCACAAGGCCTGGTTTGGGGGCTAAGGAAACAACATAGCCATTGCAGCTTATATTATGGAACATGGGTGCTACCTTCTATGAGAATGCACACAAACATAGGGAAGGAGTTCACAGGAGTCACCCTATTCACACACACATGAAAACACATGCTTTCTACATAAAAAAAAAAATTCCTTTATTTGCTGTGTTATAGAAAATAATGTATGTAACTGATCTTTTAAATTCTGAAATAAGTTATCACAAAAACCATCTGACTCCAAGGTATTTTATCAATAATTTGGTTTGTATCTAAAATATCCCCAGAAATATGTGTTCAGATGTAGGGCTTTCAGATTGGCTAATGGGACCACAGTCTCCATCAGTGGATTAATCCATTGCTAAATTATTAGAGATTATTGCTAAATGTGCTGTTAGGAGGTGGGTCCTTGTTAGAAGAGGTGGAATGTGACCTAGTAGAGTATGTTCTTGTCCCCAGATCCTCCTTTTTCTCTCTGATCACCTTGGGTTGAGCAGCTTTCCTCCACCAGACCCTACCACCTTGCCATTTCTGCCTTGGAACCAGAAGACTGTGAACTGAACTCAGGGAAACCATGAGCCAATATAAACCTCTCCTCCTCTAAATTGTAGGTGTCCTGAATTTGGTCCCAGAGATGGTAAACCAACTAATACATATAACATTATGCTTATATTTGTATGCAAGTATGAACACAATCAAGAATAAAACACAATCATTGTCCTCAAAGAACGGATAGCCAATATTACTATGATTACATTTTCTCCTTGTACTCTAACACGAAGCAGAATACTTGCACAGAATAGACTCTCAGAAAAGCTTCCTCCTGAGACAATAGTTTCCAAATGCAAATCCTTATTAAGGGGTTCATTTAAAATACTGTTGTGTTTGTTTGGTAGTTCTCCTGACTTAGTGACTGTATTGTTAGGATTCTTCTAAAGAAATCAAACCCACAATTAAACAACTGAACTGGTCATTATCAATGATCAGTGCATAGGGAAATAAGGCCAGTAAATACATAGATTACACAGGGATTAGAGAAGCAAAGGGTAGGTATCAATGTCTTCCTCAATATGACTAATTTGAATGTAATAAGTAAAAAATTGCAAAAATTGCTTGTGTTATACACAAAAATACAATAAAAATGTTTTTAAAATTTCTAAACATTGCTAATGGGAACCCCAGAAGGAATATAGAAAACTTTCATAATCAAAATTGAGCTATACTATCTAATTTTACAAGCATAAGGAGTAACTGCTAAAGGCAAGTCCATCTACCATTTGTCAGAAACATGTTGAGATTTGGAACCATCAAAAGCTAAACCATACAATTCAGCCAATCCTTGAGATGAAAATTATAAATATTCTGGTAATCATAAGAATCCCTTTAAAAGTGAGCATATGTTTACACAAGATATCATTATGGCCCTGTTTTCTTAACCAAAGATTCCCAACCCAGGCACTTGAATAGGATGCAAGGCCAGAATTAGGCAGGAAGTGACCATTTCAGAAACCTCTGGATAAGTGTGGGTCATGGGAGTGTTTTCTAAGGCTTTTTTTTTTTGCTACTGCTTTTTAAATTTCTTTTTTTTTTTTTCTAACTGGTCCAGAAGGAAAATTATAAGGTGGAATGAAAAAGAGATGAAAACTCCCAGCAAAATGATGACATGTCAGTCCTTTTTAAACATGTTTGGAAGACTCTTTACAATGGCCCCTGTTGATTTTTAAACACCCAAAATGTGCAAATCATTGCATTATTTTTCATCATGCCAGAAAGTGTTTGAATTTTTATTTTTGTGGGGCCGGAACAGATGAATTCCTAGAAAAGAAGCTGGCACCGTGCCATCTCTCAGAAGTTGATGTGGGTGAGGATCCATGAGGTGACTAGTAAGGTATATTGTGTTACCATTTACAAATAACTTTGTCATCCACCATCCCACCATTATCCTATAAGGTAAGTAATTAAGATTCCAACTTAACAAGGGAATTGAGAAAGAATTAGTGATTTCTCAGTGTCAGTTCTGTATAACAAGATTGACTTCAACACGGGTATCCCAAATTGATTTGGCCAATATCACCTAGGCAGGTTTCACTTTTGCCCCTTACTATCCTCCTCTGAAGCTATGGTCACAAATGCTTAGACTTTCCCAGCCAAAAGACCACCGCACTTCAGTGGTAAAAATGATAGCTACAGCTCCCACAGAAAACTCCAAATCTGAGAGTCCCTTGAATGTGGTTAGGAACTTTGACTTTCCTCTAAACATAGAACATGACAAAGGGATGGGATGTCATTCCTGTGATATGTTGGTTTATGTAAGGCTCTATCCACCCTGTTAGCAGACTCGGTCCATCTCTCCTGGAATTGAAGAAGTAAGGTGTTGTGTTGTGAACTGTGTAGAGAGAGGGTAGTAAGGAACTGTAGGTTATGTCTAAGGCAAGCTGTGTCCTTCAACCAGCAGCCATTGAGAAGCCAAGACCCTAAGCCCTTATAAGCCATGAAGAAACAAATTCTGTCAACAGGCTCAATAAGCTTCGAAGAGTGTTCTCCAATCCAGCCTCCTAGTGAGGATACAGTCTGGCACATACCTTGACTGCAGCCTTTGAGATCCTGAGCAGGGAACCTTAACTCAGTCATGCCTAGACTTCTGACCTCTAGAAACTATATTAATAATAAATGTACATTGTTTTAAGCCACTATGTTAAAACAGCAAATACAAACAGAGCTGGACTTCAATCCAAATTATCCTACCACAAACTATTTATTCTTCAGCTGCAGGAGTAAGAACTGAGCTACATATGCAGATTATCAAATGTGACCCTAACTGAGGTGGGAGCAATTCAGCAGCCTCAATGGGAGATGATGGTCCCTTCACTGAAGCAGCCCTGTTCATTGACCACCCCTTCTTGAATATGAGAAACACACAGTCAGCAAAATCAGATGTACTTGTCTCCTCACTCTACCTAAAGATAGTCTGACATCACAAAAAGACATATGGAAACCCAAGTTCTGTCTCTTACTTATTGTGGCTTAGTTATACAACTCCATCATATCGACTTCTATTTTCCTCATCTTTAAAATAGAGGACTTTAGGGCCAGGGATTTAGCTCAGTAGTTTTGCCGCCTGCCTTGCAAGTGCAAGGACCTGAGTTCTATCCCTGGTACCAATAAAAGAGAGGATTTTAAACAAGTTGTACAGAAAAATAGAGGGATTTAGAACTTAAATATGTACTTGACATATTAATAAATGGAAGCTGTTACTATTATATCATCAATAATATGTCCCCATTTTATAAGTGTAAAACCAAAATGACTTGCCCAAGGCCATACAGCTATGAATCTGTAAAGCTGGTGGAAGAACCCATATCCTCTTATTCCAATTCTAGAGCTTTTCCTACAACATCCCCCTAATTTTTGAAAAATGTTCAAAACACAATTTAGTTTAATTTATGTTAATTCAAAAAGTAAATGTATTCCATTCAGCTCTTTGAGGAAAACAGTTGCTGTGTAATGAAACAAAATATTTGAGCTGCCTCAAATCCTTTGTGGAAGAGGTCAGGATATAAATTTATTTCCAAAGAAGATGGGAATCTCTGGTTGAAATAATTGCACCTAAAATAACCACCACAATTAAGCAGCTCCTTAGTATTGAGTTTCTGGAATTTGGCAGAAGCAGTTGAGTTTCCCTTGAATTTTTCCATCCTAGATACAAAACAGGATTTAATGAATCACTTTGACCAAGTTCCTCTCCCAGCTGTGGGGAAGACTGCTATCATAGACAAATAACACAGCTAGAAGAGTGTATGAAGGCTTTATCCACAAAGCAGCAAGAGACCACCAATTCTCATAGACTCATACAGTCAACACATTCTAATTTAGCAACAGCAACCAAAAAAAAGTCTTCTGATCTGAAATTAACACAGCCACAGATGTATTCCCCAAAATGGAAATGGTCTGCCAAATTCAGTACCACACATCTCTTTTTTTCTAGCCTGTCCCACACACATAGGCAGGTAAGAGATTTTGATATCTTGGTGTCACCTGAGGAAGTCAAGCAAAGCATCAGATAGAAATTTGGACACAACTTCTTTTCAGAACACATACAGCCCTGGGAGCCCATGGTTTGAGTGTGTGATTTGCCATTCTAAGATTTAAACCACAACTCTATGGGGGAAATAAGATTGCTGAGAAAATGTGTAAGTTCTAGTCAAGTGCTGCTACTTTGAATCACACAGCTAAGGAAGTTTTCTAAAGCTGCTTTTAACTACAGGCACACAAGCATTCTATTTACCAACTTTACAAGGAATGGCAAGAAGAGAAGAGCCACCAACCCAGGGAGAAATAAAGGTGACAGTCAAGGCAGGCAAAAAGCATTTTTAAGATTTAAAGTAATCTAGAAATGAGAAACTAAGCATCAAATACTAAATGCTAGCTAAAGCAGCAACAAATCGATCTTTTTAGATTCAAAATATTAATGAATGTGATACCTCAGTGACGAATAAATTGCATTATTCCCAGTAGAGAAATAGTGAGGCAAACTATCAGATCTCCTGTGAAAACTTAGATATAAGTGGAGATGGAGGAAAAGAAGAGGAATAAAGATACAGAACAATTATGCTGCATCTGTTTCTTACACAGCAGCGGGGGGCACTTTTCCCTAAATCAGTTGAACAGTCAGTGATGTGAAAGATGAGGCCTCGTTAGGCCGCCTGCAGATGGCACCTGAAATGGTTTGTCACAGTCATGTCTCTGAAAATCAACAAGGACCCGGGAGGTGATGCTTCATTTATGGGGTAGGGGAGGCAAAAACAAAGACAAGGCAACCAGGCTTTACTCAAGCTCCATACGCTGGGCTCTGACAAAAGTAACAAAGAAACGGAATGGCAGAGTAAGAAACAAACAGCAACAGAGAAGGAAGGGACAGCTATTTTTTGTATGCCTACCTCATGACCAGTACTGCGCATCTCTTTTCACTCATAGCAACCCATTAAGTTAGTGTTACTTCCACTTTTAGAGATAATAAAACTCAGAAATGAGAATTTGCTCAAAGTCATATACCACACTAGATTCAAAAACAGGTTTGTTCGGCTCCATGTCCAAACATCTTGAACATAGCAAGGTTGTTTTCTACAAAACTTAAGGCTAATATCCATCAATGGAAGAGTTTGGGGAATGAAGAAAATTGTGGACCTGTGAATAAAAAGCTACTTATGGATTCAGCTTATGCTTCTTGCATGTCAGGAAGCTTGGAGAGAATGAAGGAGGAGGAAAAGTAGGCGGTACATTTGTAAGTCTCCTTTCTCTATAGTAGGGATTGTGCTGATGCACTGATCTAGACATTCTTGGGTGGCTCCTCCAAACTTACTGAGCACCCTGGCTTCCAAGGAAATCACATATCTTTTCAAGCTAGGCACTCAGACCTTCAGATGGTGTGAACTGTCGGTTAGAGGGATGTAGGGCTCCCCATCATTAGAAAACCCTGGAAGTAAGTAATAATTGCTAAAACAAGGTAACTCCCAGCACTCTTTTGGCCTTATAATTCAGCATCCATCCATGAAAAGACTCAAGCATGACAAAATAAGATTCACTTTCAGGAGAGACAGAAGGGACATTGTTCTCAATGTACAGAGTCTGTCCTTAGTGGTATCACCTAGTAAATCTTAGATTCTTCTGAGAGTTGATGGCACCTTGTGATGAATTAATTGCACCCTTACAAGATCCTTAAGAACACGCCACAGTAAACCAAAGAATTTACCAACTGAAGTAGCTTTATATTCCAGACATATCACTTGATCTATATATCTCCATATCCAGCATCACTGGATTTGACAATCACCACATTTTATAGTAAGCTCATCTTAACAAAATACGAACATTCAAGGGATCTGTAGCTGCAGATATTTCAAGGCTAAAGAGAGTACAGATCATAATGAGGTGGCCCCATGTATAGGTTAGAATATGGAGAATGCTGGAGTGTTGCATCAATAACTCATCTGGAGAAGACAGACAGAACTGACCACAGCAGTTTTGTATTCAGATCCTACCTAAACACCCAATATATGTCACTGCACTTCCCATTCAGGATGCACTTTTGGAACCCTCCCTCAAGTTCTGCCCAGCTGAAGGCACCAAGAATGCTACCTGCTCCAATTCTAATCAGAAGGACAATTCAGTCACTTCAGCTTTAAGGTCTGGAAACAGAGCCTGTTTCTCCAGAATGGGCCTAGACATTCAACATTTAGCCTTCCTGAGCAGTGACTTCAAGTTTTTTAAACTTTCTACTCCTCAGAAGCTGCATCTTTAAAATTAAAATCTGCCAGGGATTTAGCTCAGTGGTTCCAGTGCCTGCCACGCAAATGCAAAGTCCCAAGTTCGATTCCCGGTACCAAAAAATAGTAAAATTAAAATCTATTCCTCTGAGGATTAAATTAGTTAATATTTGCTAAATATTTAGAACAGTTTTCAGTCCATTGTAAAGAATGATGTATATAATTTTCTTCATCATCATCATTGTCATAATCATCATCATCATCACCATACTCTTTCCATCACTATCACCACTTGTCATGAGCTACATGAGGGGCTTTGGGTTGATAATCCTCCTGAGCCTAGCTCCTTTCTCAAAATCACAGCCCATCTCACTAGATCCTAGACATGAAGGATACAACAAATTCTCTTTATTCTCAGTCCTGGGTGGAGTTCTGAACCACAACACACTCTAATACCAAACATCACACTTGATTGGACTTGCTTAGTTCTCAGATCTCTAGCTTTGGCTTATGTGCCTAAAACAAATCCACTGAGATCTTGCATGGAGAAGTAACCAGAGGTATATGTGTGAAGGTAACAGGTCCCAAGCATTGATCAAGCTGAAAACAATATGTTTTCAAGATAGATAGATAGATAGATAGATAGATAGATAGATAGATAGATATCTTGAAATATGTATTTTTTTCATTCCTCAGAGAAAGAGTCAGGGTCACATCAATGAGAATGATCCAGAGAAACAGTGTCAAGTCCCTGTTGCACAGTTAAGCTGAAGCAGTCAACAAGCAGATAACCAAGAGGTCAGAATCCAAAAATATTGAACACAGGTTAGAAGAAAGGAATAAAATGTCTAAAGCAAGCAGGTCAAAGACACAAACACCATTTCCACAAGGACAGAGATGTATCTTTTGTTTCCTTATTTTACTCCATACCAAGAAAGTCCTCCAATATTCACTGAATGAATGAGTGAATGAATGCATCATCATGGTGTGCAGTTATTTTTATGGTGCCAACTGTATGGCATTGGAAGCCTGGGAAGTACACTGGCCTCAAAGTGCAAAGGATTTAAAGAGCTAGACACTAATCCCCCAGGGATCAAGGCTGCATATCCTCCCTGCTGGACACTGAACTGCTGCCCTCCCCTCCAGTCTCCATGGTTTGGTTTTCTTCCTGCCCTTTGAGGCCCTGCATTGCTATTCTCATGCTGCAGTGTAATCTTCCAGTTCTCCGACTTCCTGGCTGAATGTGATGCAGTATAAGGTGCACAATAACAGCTCGGGAGTGACACTACATGATCCTGCCCTAAGGATTCTCCCACAGAGGTGAGTGGATGAAGAACGAGAATGGGTAGTTTGGGCCTTATTTTTTTTCCTGGGAAGTAGGGGAATAATTTCACCAAAAGTCGATAAGTTCAGAACTAATAGGGAAATAACTGTAATTATCTCTAGACTAACCAGCATGGCAAGAGCACTTAAAACTGAATTTAACAATAATAAAAATATAATGGCTGACGTGAAGAAAGGGAGTAGGAGAATTAGTTGATAAGGTGTGGGGTCATGTGCCTACCACAAAAGCTAACATGGCCCCGGTGGCCAATGGTGGACCTGAACCTAGATCAGGGGAACATCAGCCTTGCTCACCTCTGACCACATCCTGTGTGCTGACTGCTCTCAGCTCTGGATTCCACTCTCCCACGAAAGAGCAAAAACCCAGGTGTGCCCAGTTGAGAGTACTGCGAAGGTAAGAAGACTTAAATCCATAGCAAAAAAAGTACAAAAAATCAAAGAAATTGTTTATCCCGGAGATGGCTTATAAAGGCCTATGAGCTACTGTCAATATCAAAAGAGATATCGGACTAGAAACTGGGGCTAAGGAGGCTAAGTTTCTTAATCAAAATCACAGTGAATTGATGGTAGACCTGGGAGCCAAACTCAAGTCTATAACTCTAAATCCCAACTTAAGCATAAAATCATTGTGCTTAAATTTGCTGGGCCTTGATGTGCTGGGAAAAAAAAACCCTATGGGTCTCTCATCTCCATTACACAAGGACAAAGCTACATCACTGCAGCCAGGGGTTCTTTGAAGGAAAGTGAAGGAAACGGTCTGAATGTCCTTAACAAATGAGTCCCAAACTTTCTCAGAAGATGAGAGCTGACATCTATATACAGAGATAGTTTCTGTATCCATGCTATCCTGAGCATACAATAATGGAGACGGCATCTTAGTCACATTTATCAAAGCTGTTTAGGGTAATGGCTGAAATTCTGCATTCGTTCAACAAACTTGATTTGTATACCTGCTCAAGTTAAGCCCCATGCTAAGTACTGGGTACATGGCAGTTAATAAAATGGCAGTCTCATGAAAGATACATCTATCCATAAATCATAAACAAATTATATGTTACTATAAACTGTGATAATTATAAATCTAATTTCAGAACATCTTCAGCATAAGAAAGTAACAGTTAGATGGGGCTTATTAAATAATGTGAGCATGATTCTCTCTGGGAAATGCTGTGTGTTAGAAAAAGGTCTGTCCTGCAGATGAGAAAACAGAGACCGGAGAGGATACACAACAGAAGTCAGATCCAGCTGATCTGCTTTGGTTCTTCCACCAGGCTACCCTGCCACCTTGTACAGCCTGCCACTTAATGCCAGAAGAAATGAGAGACGAGCACAGCTCACTGGAGTGTCAGGTACAAAGCTGTAAGAAGCACAGAGATGTGCCGACCAAACGCTGTTGGTATTTCAGGACATGAACGAACAGGGCCCATCTGCCTCTCCAGCTTCTGCCCATCTGTCAGTACCACCGCGTACCATGGGCACCCAGAGCAGCCTTTCAAATGCTTTTTCTGAGCGTCATGCTAAGTATCCAGTTTGAAAAGAAAACTGGCTATGAAAACTGAGCGGCAGATAATTCCCTAAGCTCTTTCCCCCTAATTATGGTGCACAGAGACAGCCAAAGAAACAAAGACTCAGGCCTTCTGTTGATTCTCCCTGATGCCTCATCTGAAGTCTAGGTATTTATTTTAATTCAGAACTTAGTTCCTTTGAAAGGAAAATCAGAGTCCCTGAAGAGATTCTCCTGCTAAGATTTCAATCTCTGTTTCCTCCAAAATAGATGTCAAAGGCGAAAACCCCAGGATCCTTATGACAATCCACTTTAGGTTTCTGATTTTGACAAGGAAGCCATAATCTGGTGGTCTAACCCCTGAGGAAGAATGCACGAAGGAATGAAAATCAAGTTGAAGAATCGATCAAATAAAAAAGAGGTCTGGGCACAACAGTCTTGGAACTAAAATCTCCTGAGGCTCTAAACTAATAGTCGCAGCTGGTGAAGACCACCAAAGACAAGAGAGTGAGAAAGGGCTTCCAGTGAGAGAAAGCAGAGTGGCTCCCCTACCACAAAGGAGCAGAAATTAGCATTCCAATGGACCAGCACAAAGGGACCCTGGCCAATCCTGGGAAGCAGGCTCCTCTCCTCCTGGCCCCCTCTTAAGGTCCATTTGTCAATCTGTAGCCTCCCCACAAAATAGTTTGGTTTCCTACATGTTATCTTCTTGTGTATTTTTTAATAGAAGTTTTTTTTTTTTTTGCTTTATTTAGCTAAAAATAAATCCCCCCTCTGCTTGGTATTTGGGCAGAATATGGCCCTGACATCTAAATACACATTTGTTGTCAGAACTTTGCTGTCTCCCTCTCCCTTTCTTTTAATAAAAGTTAGGATTCCACTGAGTGTTCTTCCACTCTTAAGCTCCAAACATTTCAAACACCACAAAAGATATGACAAGATGAAAGGAAGTGTCCACAAATAGACAGCTAGACAACTAGTTAGCAGCTTTCTGCTTTTCTTCAGGTTTTTTTTTTTCTTTTCCTGCAGGAGGGAAAAAGATTTTTTCATTCTTGAAGGAGAGACTGACTGCAGTGCTCCCTCTCTCTCTCTCTCTCTCTCTCTCTTCCTCCCTCCCTCTCAATTTTCCAGGCCTATTTAGTGTTACAAGGGGGAAAAGCACTTACCATGCCTCATGTGGCCCTGACCCTTAGAACTCATTGTCCTTCTGGGTGAACACGGGCAGAGCCACAGTTTAAGTGGAATTGCTCATTCCCCATCTTTTATAGTCCAGTGTTTGCAATTTAATGAGATTTTGGTGTTCTATCAAGTAAGGGCATTTCTTTAACAAAAGGAACCTGAAACAAGGGTTTGATTTAAAAAAAAAAAAAAAAAAAAACTTCCCATGTTTTGGTGAGCTGGTTTAAATCTATTTCATACCAGGATCAACTGAGGTTTGATTTGAAGTTGGCCCTCTCATTCCCTGACAGCTCTGGAAAGAGCATTATTTTTTAATTCTTGATTTTAATTGCAGCTTTGTCACAAGCTTCTCCCTCTCCTTCTTCTTTCCTTGCTCCCTAGCAGTCCTGAAGCTCATGAGAGGAAGGTCTGTTTCAGTGTGGGCACAGCTGGGAACACCCTCCTCGCCTTCACTCTCCTCAGTGCTACTCCAGATTCCCTCTTAGAGCTCAAATTGGTCTCCCTGTGGTGGAAGATAGCAAGAGCTTCCCTAGGTGAACTCACTAGGGATGGAAACACTGTATGCATTTCTGCTTGCCCCATCTCTGCTATACTGGATCACTATTCCCTCCTCCCCACTGAACACTGCCACTGACCCTTTGATATATCTGGCCACCCTGACAACCTGCTTCTTCCCCAGGAGATGGTGAACCTAGAATTTTCCTCCCTTATACACCACCACATCCACTCCATTTCTATTGATGTCAATTCTCTTCTATCCACCTGGAAAATGTATCCTCGAAGTTCATGCATCCTTATCCTCCAACTCTGAAGGAACTCAGATCTGGGCCTTCTTCATCTCCTAACTGATGGTATAAGCCACAAGTTTCATTTCCCTCATATTCACCTGATACACTGGAGTAAGAAGGATTTTTTTAAATTGCTATTATCATGCTCTTTATTACCATCCCCATGTGACTGACCCTTCACCCACCCCTAGCTGCAGCATAAAGGTGAGACCTATTCCAGGTTCTAGGAACTCTCAGGATCTGACCTTTGTCCATTTTCCATGGTTCTTCTCCCTTCACTCACCCCCTAAACTCAATTCCAGTCACATCGACCTTCTCAATCTTGGGCTTCCTTCCCTGACTTTCTTCAAGCTGACCCTTCTGCTGAGATGTCCTTCCCCTACTTTGGCCTGATCAACAGCTCAGTTCACTCCATGAAAGCATTCTGACTCTGGTTCTGGTTAATGGTCCCACCCCTGTCTTTCCACAACACCACAAAGTCACCTCTATCACTGGTCGCAGCTGTTAGCCACATAGTAGAAATGAGCCTCCTTCCTCTGCTCATTCCCCACAGCCTGATCCAGGACTAGGTATCAATAAATAGTTGACAGGTGAATCAACCAATTAATTAAATACTGAAGAGATTTGAGCAGTCCTATAAGCCATAGTAGGAAAGGTGTCCAAGAAATCTTCTTCATGAAGAGTCACTGAGAGTGGGTCATCTGCCTAAAACTCAACTTACATAGGATGTAGGATGGTATATCAGGTGGCATTCTTACCTAGGTGGGCATCTCCTGAGCCTTCTCAGAGACAGAGACTCCTTAGCACTTTCATATCAAGGAGAAGCAGCCAGTAGGTAGCAGAGTGAGACTTGGACTAGAGTCCAAAGGCCTGGATCCTTTGATATTTATTTATTTATTTATTTTGCAATTCTGTAGAAGTCATACAACCCCTTTGAGTTTTTATCTGCGGCAGAAGAAAATATTATCCATCCTGCCAGTTTCACAGGCTAGGTTTCACAGGATAACTTCCCATGTAAAAGCACTTTCCAAACTAAGGATGATGCCAGATATAATACTTATTTTATTTTTTCAGGTCAGCTTAACAAGCATACTTGAATTTTTAAAAGTCTACTTCCTAGAGATATTATTTTATCAAAATCCTAAACAGATTTACAAGCAAGTAAGATAGAACATACACTTTCATGGTATAACACAACATTTTGAAATAGTGATCAGTGAGTTTTCCCTTCATATCTGCTGTCATGGAATTTCTACACTATTAATTCAAAGACATCCCTCTTTTCTTCCAGACACTAAATGTGAATCATCTACTCCTTGGATGTAAAGGAGGCCAAAAGACCAAGAGAACATATTATTAAAGATTAAGTTCAAAAGCCATCGGTCAAGGTGTGAAACAGAGAGGCTAAGAATAGACTTGTGGCTGCCAATGGACGGAAGACCATATTTGGCCTCTAAACAAACACAATAGAATATTACTCTGAAGAATTGACTTAGAATAATATCAAAGTCTTACCTGAAGTTTTTATTGTAATAAACTTCTGAGTGCATTGTCTTTAGTTATTAAAATGTTTTGTACATTTCACTGAATACAAAGGAGCATCAATGGAGCCAGCTGCTTTTGGGTACAGAATGGGCAAACTGATGTTTTCTAAGTTGGTGAGACAGGAATATAGGATGGTCTTATGCAAAAAGTGTCAATGCATTTGTGATTCCACACAAGGGATCTCCTTTTAATTCATATTCTGATTTTCCTGGCAAGGAGCAAGTAGGCTTCAACTCCTAACCCACCCCCAATACACCACATACATGTGCGCATGCACACACACACACACACATCTGTGTCATGAGAGAGGAGCACAATAGCAATGGTGGTGGTTGGGCAAACTCAGAGCACGAAGATGAGGAAAAAGCCGAGGGGGTAGAATTCTGCAAAGGAACGCACAGCCATATTACTAAAGGAACAGGGGAAATGAAGCAGGCTCGTGCCTATGCATGAGGGAGCACACGAACATCAGTCCTGCCCTGTTCCCTCTGTCAACCATTAACTTCTAAGCACCTATGATGTTCCAGGCATCCTGCACTGTGAGGACTGAAGTTAACATGGAGACAGAACTACTGGTTGCATGGCAGTTACTACGGACTAAGGGACAATATAATGTGCAAATATAATGCAGTGGAATAAGTGCTGTGATGGAGAAAGAAAGGCTCCCTGTGGTGTTCCCTGCATTTTAATTGACAAATAATAATTATATACATTTATAGGGTACAATGCAGTGTTCCCGTACATGAAAGGATGAGAAAAGCAAACTGAACAAGTGGAATAGAGTTCTTATATCAGAGGCCCAAGAGAAAAGGCAAACCGAGGGATACAGACTTACAGACTTCTGTGGGTTTGTTGTAGTTGTCACCATCTTTTAATTACTGATCTATGAGGAAGATTTTTCACCTTAAAATTTAGACTTCTGATTTATCTTAAAATTCCTTCATGGTAACAATGGATGGAATTAAAAAGTGATTGCCTCCTTAAGCAGGGACAGACTTGCCCCAGTCTACCACTCCTTCCTGTGCCCTGCAGTGGTCTGAATGCCTTCCTCCCAAATTTATATATTAAAATGTCATTGCCAGTACGATCATTCAGGAGGTGACTCAATTGTGAGGGTGGAACTCTAATGAATGAGATTAGCGCCCTCATAAAAGAAGCCCTGAGAGGACACAGTGCCTATCCCTTCTGCCATGTGAGGCTCCACGGGAAGAAGACTCCCTCACTGGACACCAAATTAGCTGGCACCCTGATCTTGAACTTCCTTGTTTCCAGAATGATGAGAAAGAAATTCTGATGGTTTATAAATTGCCTGGTCTAGGATGCTCTGTTATAGCAGCCAGAATGGACTGACATGCCACCAGCAGTGAGGCTGAGGTTAGCTGCCATTTATGACCAAGCTTGTGCTTTTGCATGCCAATAGCATAGTTCAAGGAAAAGCAAAATGTTTTTACATATAAGCTGTGGTCAAACATGAAAAGAATAGGGAAGAGCAAGAAATCCATGCTTTACACTATTCTTTGTATCAGTATAGCTGGCCCAACACATGGATGCCTTTGAGGGCTGAGATTCTGGTCTAGACTTTCATGAGAGTAGGAATCACATCTATTTACTTCTATGGGTTCAGCAGCAGGTGTAGTTTTTGGCACTTGGTAGAGAAGAAAATGCTTCTGGGGTGAATTTTTAAAAAATGTCCAATGGCTAAAATGTGAGACCACAACTAACTGCAATAATTGGTGTGGGGAAGTGCTTAGGATGAATGTAAAGAAGTGAATAGAATCCTGACATGAGAATAAAGAGGAGGGTAAAGGTCAAATCAGGAAGGTCTGGGCAGATTTTCTAGAATGAGATTTGCCTAAGGGCATGGGAATTTTATGAAAGGTTTAACCAAGGGGAATTGACTAGATAAGAACTCTTTTGGCAAGAAAAATGAGGAAGAAATGAATTGGAAGAAAATATATTGGAGGCTAAGAAATATCTCAATGGTCCAGGATCCACCAGTGAAGGCCTGAATGGACAGTGGTGATGAAATGGTGAATAAGGAGTTTTTAGGTAGCAGAATCACCAAGATAGGGTAGCCATTTCAGAGAGAGGAGGGATTGGGCCAGACTTAAATCCAGAATGGTTCAGTACTGACATGAATAGGGCCAGTCATAGGAATATGAACCCAGTGAAGCAAGATGAGGCCACCCTCCCTGGTCACCTTTCTTTTCACAATCCCTTGCCCTCCACTAGAGTTTGCCACATAAAATATAGGATGCCCAGTTCATCTGAATTTCAGATCAACCACAATTATTTTTAATTTAAGTATGTTCCATAAAACATTTGAGCACTTTTTATTCCTATTTGCCATGGTGGCAACCCTGGTTTCAGCCCCACTGCTTCCTCCACAGCTCTCGACTGTTACCACATCTCTCAGGAGTGAGGAATTTAACCTTTTCTTAAGCCCTAGAAGGAAAGGAAGCATTATCTTACTACAGGGTAGGGATCCATAAACACTATTCTATTGGCAAATCAGTGGAGTCATTGTCCTGTAGTGTTCCTATGGCAAAACACGTTTTGGTGTAAAGAAACTATAACCATATTCCTCATAAACCAGTGGCCTCAAATCCCACACACAAAAGGGGAGAGAACAGGACAGAAAGAGCAATTGTAAAGACAGAAGAGGCAGATCAAAGAAAACCTCATGGGGTAAGTGTCAGGTCAAAGACTCCAAGGTCCTCGTGGAGCCTCAACATGGGTAATGAAATTACCAAGGCTCTTCTACTCCTTAATCTTCATACATTTCTGTACTTCTAAAAGGGCTACACTCAGTAAGTTTTACTTTTATTACTAAAAATAGCCAATGTTATCTCACAAAGGAAAACAAAGAAGGCTATTCAAAATTTTTGCTGCAAAAATTTTAAGATTTATCTTCAAACCAATGACAGCAGGTAGCACCCTTTGCATATAGGGAACAGATGAATTTGTAGCAAATTGGTAGAGGAGACTACATTGTGTAATGACTCTGCATGGGTGGTAATAAACCTGAAGGCTTGCAGTCAGGAGCAGCACTTCCTAAGGAAGAAGCTGCTCAAATTAAAATATCTAAAACCTCGAAGGAAGCCGATCAACATGCCACAGCTCGTTAGTAGAACCTTCACAATCTGATGTCACTGTGCACACAAAATGTTGACCTGGAGAAGGAAAAGATAAAATGATATGTTTTCTTTGTTACAGTGCCAATTTGCTTTTTCCCCCCCTTACGCATGAATTCCAGTGGGTGCAAACTATTCTCTCTAGGGAGGAGGAGGGGAAGAGGTAATCATGACAAATTATCCTTTCTCCATGTTATCATCATCTTGCTCTGTCTCTGTCAAATTGTTCTTCAAACACAGCAGTCTGCAAGCCCAGCTCAGCCTCCCCGCTTCAAGTGCTATTTATGCCTTTTGGATCAAACCAGTACTTTTGCATATCTCAGCCATTTCAGGGGCTGCGATGATGAACTGCACTGTTTTCCATCATTTTCATCGTGGTCACGTCCCTGAATATTTTTAAGGACAATGCGTTCCACAATCACTTCAATCTAAATCTGTCAATAATTATGATAAAAGGGGATAGTCTAAATTTCACCCATGAAGGAAGGGTTCCTTTTTCAAGCCCTCATGTTGCTTCCAAATTATCTGTAAGTAGCAACATAACCTTGATCTGCAACTTTGCAAAGAAGTGGATGTGATTTTTATTTTGTCTCTAATTTCCCCAAGGGAAACCAATCACTATTTCCTCTAAGAAGTGAGTGTGGTTTTTTCTTCTTAAGTAGTTTTATTTCTTTCATAGCTGTTTGTTAGGTCTTGGCTTCTTTTATTGAAATAAATACACTTGAGGAAAAAAACCTCAATATCCAAGATAGAAAATAGGGGGTAAAAGAAGGGAAGAAGTGGAGAAAGAAGAATGTTCCAAAGAAAAATAGAAAGTATGAAGTTAAAGAGATGCTTTGTCTTAGAACAATCAGCTCAGCAGGAAATTGCTGCTTTTTCCTCCCGAGTATTTTTCTGGATGCAAATACACTAGAGCACCTGCAGAATCTTTTAAGTTTCCCCATGATGATTTACAAGCTTCCCCTAGCACCGTTGCATTTCTCCCACTGTGTTCTCTCCCTTTTCACTTTAGTCAGTATCCTAGGAATTTATACATAAAGTATTAAAAAGGGATAGATGTGGTTATACACAAAACAAATGACAGATGATACAGGATTAGGAAGGTTGAAAATGAATAGATAAGAGTAGAAAGAGAGGAAGTTATTTTAAAAACCCTAAGGCCACTTCATCCAACCCACCAGCCATCTACACATTTGAAAAATTCAAGGCAACTTATGGTGTTAACTGGAAACTTGCTGAATTTTAGACAATAAATTAGGCTGTATTTCATCCATCTTCACACTTGGGTTTAGGAAATGTACAAAAAGAAGCTTCCCACTGGCCAGCATTTCCCTCAGTTCTCCAATAAGGAATGCAGTGAGCGGCCAGTTCCTGCCTCCATGACCTCGAAGGAAAATTGAGCTTCTCCATTTAATTCCTACCCAATGGGGGGAGTGGAAAGAGCACAGGATGTGGAATCAGGGGATCTGCATCAAAAATTGCCCATCAATGAATATGGATTATGTATCAGCCTCCTCGCCCTGAAAATCAGAATAATAATTTTAAAATCTATGCACATTAAATGACATGTAGGTAAACTAAAATGCTCCAATTGCTTGTCCTAATTTAAGGGGAGGTTCAGCCCCCACCTCATTATTGTGCCATCTACTTCCAAAAAGTAACCTCAGAGGTATTTGCTTAACCTGAGTACAAAGTGTGACAGAAAAATACGGTGAATGTTTACATTTTTAAAATTTATTACAGTAAAATACACATTATCATTAATCCCACTCAGATATTCCCCTCTTACTTCAAACACACTTATCCCATCATTGCTGCCACTTTCTGAAGCAGTTCTGGAAGTCCTCCTTTGTGTCTTTGTTTTTCCTTAAATTCTTTTATTGGTACATTTTAGGTATACAATACATTTACATTTATCATTGGGTGCTTGTACCTGTACATGATGTATCTTAGTTCTTATTTTTTCCCCATTCCCTATGCTCTCTTCAACCCCTCCATCCTTCCCTATTTACAAAGATTTTTTGTTTCCATTTTTTCCTTTTCTCATAATTTTTCCTTTCCCTTCTTTCTTTTCCCCTTCCCCTTCCACTTCCCCTAACTCTTTGGACCTTTTCTTCCTATTTCAAATTATCAATTATTCATTTTAATCATTTTAATCCTTATTTACACTTTCAGTTTCTCACAACAGAGAAACTATTCGGTATTTACACATGTGCGTCCTACTTATTTCACTTAAGAGTATGGCCTCAATGTGCATCCACTTAGCTGTAAATGTCTCTAGTTTGTCATTCTTTATGGCTGAGCAGTACTCCATTTTATAAAAAACACATCTTCTTTATCCAGTTTCCAGCCCTCCTTTGTGTCTTTAGTTACACTGTTGTGATTGTAGTGGCTATTGTGTTGATGTACTGAATCGATTCAATATTTACTTTTCGTGGTTATTTTGACTTTTGGGAAGAGTTAGAAGTTGCAGTGGATGTCAGTGGTAAATAAGGTGGATCGGGATAGACCAGAATGTTGTTAAAGCCTGCTTTCCCATTGGCTGCTACTCAGCAGCACCATTCATGTGTTTCTGATCACACCTCCTAAAGACACAAAAGAGGACTTTCAGAACTTATTCAGAAACTAGCAAGAACAATGGAATAAGTGTGTTTGAAGTGAGAAGGAATACTTTGAGGGAGATTGATGGCAATGCGGTTTTTAAAATTTTAATATTTTTAAAAAATTTATGGGCCGGGGATTTAGCTTAGTGGTTCTGCCACCTGCCTTGCAAGCTCAAGGACCTGAGTTCGATCCCTGGTACTAAATAAATAAATAAACAAATATTTAAACATTTACTGTATTTTTCAATTACTCCTTGTTTGCTCAAATTCTGTAAAAGGGCAAAATGAAAGTTAAAAGGATAACTTTCCTTAATGTGTTTCTAGACCAAAATGCTCATTTCTAAAACAACATTCAAAGTGTTTTCTACATGATTTTTGTCACTGGAAACGAGGTAGTGTATGAAGCAGAAAGAAGCTGGATGTGGTGCCACATACTTGTAATCAATCCCAGTACTCTGGGAGGCTGAAGTAGGAGGATCACAGGTTTGAGCCCAGCCTGGGAAACTTAGCAACTTAATGACACCCTGTCTCAAAATTTAAAAATAAAAAGAGCTGAGGAGGCAGCTTGATGCAAAGACCCTGGGTTCAATCCTCAGAAAGAAGGAAGGAAGGAAGGAAGGAAGGAAGGAAGAAAGGAAGGAAGGAAAGAAAGAGAAATTTGCTTTAACAATAATATCAAGTGTATAGCACTCTTTCTTCATTTAACCTTAACTCTAGCCCTGTGAAGTAGATACTAGTAATATCTCATTGTATGGGTAAGGAAGCTGAGGCAGAAGCACGGAAGTGACATATGCTCCAAGTTTCACAGCTGGATTCTGGCTAATTAGATCATGCAATCTACAGTCAACCATGATACAGGGTTGGTGATACACAGTTGATGGTACAGGGAACAGATGTGCTTTTGAGTGATTCTTCTTTCCTCAAGGATAAAATTCAAGCCAGCAGTACCACAGGCTCTCCACACACTGGCCTCATATAAACCCTCTAGCTTCATATTCTGCCACATCCTCCCATACTCAGCCACACCCACTGCTCAATAGTTCCTTCAGGGGTCATGGCTCCTTTGCAGCCTTTCCCAGTCCATGTATATGCTTCCCACCTCCACTCCCTTTGTTTACCCGCTACATCTTACTCCTAAGGAAATCTCCAATCGAGTATCCCCTCCAACCTCTAAACCCAATTAGGGCCACATTTTCCCCATTTGCACACTTTTCCCAGCTTGCAGCTTGCCTGGTTCTTACCAGTTGATGACATGGCACACGGCACCCAGTTCCTCCACTGTCTCCCCAACTAGCCTCCAAGTTCCTTAGGAGGAACAGCAATTCCTGAAGAAGCAACAGCTATACATAATACTTAGTAATTATTTCTTCAGCTCTCATTTTCTGCACCTTAACATGGACATTTAGCCTCTTTATTGTCTATTTGCTAATTTTTCAACCTGTGCTCTGAGAATTAGTGAGGACTGCTAAGAACCCCACAAAGGCCATAGAAGGAGCAGTGACTGAAGTTATATGCTGGCTTTCCCATCTCTGGAATATAATGCCTGATACCCACAGCTTAAAGGAGGAGTTTAATTTGGCTCATGTTTTCAAGGGATTCAGTCCAGGTAGGCTGGGTCCAAGGCAGAAACATAATAGCAGAAAGGTGTGGCAGAGCAAGCATGCTTAGCTCATGGCAGCCAAGAAATGCAGCAGAGGAATAGGACCCAAGAGAAAATAGGTCAGAGCCCACATCCACTAGCCAAGGTCATGTCTCCACGACCCACCCTGACATGCCCAAAAGTGTGGTTTGCTAATCGGCAAGGTGTTTTGTTTTTGTTTTTGTTTTTTTTGGCACCAGGGATTGAACTCGGAACCTTAGCCTTGCGAGGCAGGTGGCAGAACCATTGAGCTAAATCCCTGGCCCTGCAAGGTGCTTCTTAATCCAGCTAAAATGACATATCAAGACTGATGATCACAAGCTGCCACCTTTTCCCTAGCTTCAACTGTATTAGACATTTATTGGGCTCCAGCTAAACTATCTTGTGAAGAAAGGATTCTGAGTCTAAGTCCTCAATAACTATGAAAATCACACTGTACTATGTGAGTTACTTTTCTCTCATTGCTGAGACAACATACCCAACACCCAGAGTTAAAGGGGAAAGGTTTGTTTAGCTCACAGCTTATAGAGGTTCCAGTCCATAATCATCTGGCTCCAAGTCAGAGTGGCACATGGCAGAGGGGTATTACAGAGGAGAAACAGTTCATGGCACCCACAGGGTAGCAAAAGCAACAAGGGAACCTGAACAACATCTTTCTACCCCTTTTATCTTATCCAGACTACCGGGGTTAGAGTGATCCCAAACCAATCAGTGTATCACTGTACTGATCTAGTAATCGCACACCCTTATTCCCAGCATCACACTCTAGATTCAGCCACCTCTGAAAAGCCCCATCTATGACCACATGAGGTTTTGGGGGACATGTAGACCCTAACCAAGACAACTCCCCACTGGGCTTTGTATGAAACACTTCTTTTGCTATTTTGTTTTACGATACAGATTCATCTACTTATTCTTTTGGGGTTCTCAATCTTCTTTTCTTCAGCATTCTTGTAAATTCAGCATACATACAGTCCTTAAACTTTAGAATTAACCTTGACTCTATCTTCTTTCTCATACTAAATGACCAAGAATTCTTGGTTCTACCTCAAAAACACCCTTCAAATCTGATTCTCCATTGCTTTGATATGATTTGGAACTCATCATCTGTTAAGCAAGCAATTACATCTTATACCTTTCCCTCTCCTGCTCCCTCTCCCTCTCCTATCTCTCTCCTCCCCCCCTCCCACCCCCCATCTGTCCTAGTACATGTACTGCAGCCAAGATCATCTTCCTAACACACATATGTCCCCAAAGTCTGCTTTCTCCTTGCCCTCCAGCTCCTCAGTCCCAAGCACATTATCTTTCAGTCTACATCAACACAAATGCACAACTGGAACCCCTTCAGAATCCAACAAAACAAACTTTACTGAAAAATCAAACTTTACTGGAAAAGTGGCAGAAAAGACTAACAACTTCCTTGGAAGAGCAAACCATGTAAGAATTCAGAATAAATACTTCTCTCCTCCTCCAGTGTCCTCTGTAAGCCAGGCCACGCCTCAGACATTCTCTCCAAACTTGCTCCTGGATGATGCCTAGCATCTTGTGCTACTCTCTTTTCCACTTATCACAGACAGACCCATCCCTGATTTTTCTCACTATTCGTATAGGTACAGATCTTAAACCTGGGGCCTACATGTGGGAAGAGCCAGGAAAGGACAGGAATTGGGGGTTAGGCAGACTGGATTCGGATCTCAGTTCTGCCATTTCCTTGCTCGGTGACCATGACAAGTTACTTCATCTCTCTGAACTTTATTTTTTAACATCTGTAAACTGGAATTACAATATTCCTTTCAACAAGATGCACATAAGGATTAAAGGTAATGTATGTAAACCATAGAGCACATGATAGGCACCTAGTAGACGGAACTAAAAGTAACTGTGTTGCTCTTACTCCTCCTGCTACCACATCTCACCATGCTTCCTATAAGGAAAAAAATTCCTTCTGTGTGAACCTCGTCCTCTGACCTTTGAGGTCACTCTGCTATAGGCTTACTGTTATCTGATTACCACCTACAAAGAAGGCTGCTGATCTGTGGGTAAATATAGAGATGTCCCTGAAGCTGAAACCACCGAAAGAAGTGAGCAGTTGCTCAGGAAAAAAAAAAAAAAAATGAGTTATAAGTGTGGGTGCTAAGCAGGCAGGACATGGAGATCTGCCCTTCTCTCTGGATCTAATGTCCAGAAGTAGGGATATCTGCAGCTGTTCTCCTTAAAGGTTGCTAACAGAAAGGTGACCCCCTCTGTGCAGGGGTGAGACAACAAGCATTCCTGTGGGGACCTCAAGCTAGCAATAGATAACCTAAAGGAAGCTCTGGATTCACAAATGCTCCATTTGTTTTCCCATTGTTTTCCCATCGGCATCTTCAAGCAAGTCTTGTTGCACATCTCAGCTAGGCCCCTGGGTGAGTCTTTTACTTATACAGTACAGCTACCATGGGTGTCAAAGGTACAACAGGTTCATTAGAAGACAGCATCATATGCAGGAGCAAGCCACATAGCAAGCCTGGACCCACCCTTACTGAAAATCCTTGTATGCTTGCTACATGATTGCTCCCCCATTTGATCCCCATTTAATCAATGTTACCTGGGTGACTGTACTTGTAATGATATTGGTTGGTCATGGTTTTGCCCCACCTCATGCCCACCTTGTAAATTTCCATTGGGTCTTACATTTTGTCCCACTTTATACCTGCCACACCACATGGCTTTGCTGTATAAAATATCTTTGAAAAGTGGGGTGGGTGGGCAACCCACTTTCCAGTCCCCCTTCTGTCTCTCTTAGGCAGAAGCTTTCTTTCTCCCAATAAATTTTTCCTCCTCTTAAAAGAAAAAACAGTTTTAAATTAACAAACAAAAGACAGAAAAGAAGAAGAGCATCATAGCAGCAGTAAGACAGGAGAAGCAGCAGTAGAAAGGTGAAGCTCAAAAGGAAAGTCTGACATTTTTTATCCATTTCCCCTTCCTTTTAAAGGATTTCTATTTCTAGTGCCAATTTTGCAGTCTCTGAGTCTTATTTTTATTAGGAATGTGGTATTTCCATATAAGTACTAATCAAGTTTTGTGGCTTCTTGGGGAATTCGGGGAATTTCTTGTTATCCTTTGACCTCATTTACAGGACCAAAAAGCAATTGGAATAGCTAACCTAAGAGATGAAGTAAGAATCAAGTGCTTAGAACATAACATTAACAAAATCCTAAACCAAACACACAGATTTATAGACACCGCAGCAGAATAAAACACCATTTCATACCAAACACCATCCAAGATGGAGCCCAAGAAGGACCACAGCTCCTGTGGCAGTGCTAGGGGAGGTCGAGGTTCTTTAATAGGAGATGCCCTCCACCTGCCTTATCAGACACTCATCTCCCTTGTCCAATGTGACCAGATTCTTCTCCATCCTCTTCAACAGCAGCTCCAAACCTCAGTACTCACTTTAGCCCCCTATGTTTCCCCTGCAGCCGTTTTCGATGATCTCACATAAAATTATCTCACAGACAGAACAGATGACTCAGCTTGGACTCCCTTATCTTCTTTATTTCACACCAGCAACCATCCCACAAGCACACCCTGATCTTCTTGCTCTAATAATCAAGGAAGAGCTGCTCCTCCTCCTACTCCAGACACATTGTTCCTTACTGTTCTTTATCTTATCCTTTCTCATCAGTGATCCCTCAACTTTTGATAGTTGAAATTCTCCCTCTCTATTGGATCCTCCCTTCACCACTGGGAAATATGACCAAGTGTTTCCCAAATCTGGTGTCCTTTCCCATTTCTATATTCCTATCTAGTGGCTACTTTCCTGTCCTTCACTCTTACTCAGAACCAGTACACTCACAATTGCTTAATGATTGAACCACCATGACTTCATCACTGTGCACACATCATGGAGTACTTAGGCAAACCTATTTGGTACCAGTCAACCATGCCCCATCTCCTCTTGATGCAATCAAGAGACATGCTAAACAGTAGATATATGAGGCTGCTGCAGAAACAGCAGAGCAGACTTTTTGACAGTAAACTTTTCTTTATAAATAGAAGGAGTGCACTCTAAAATGATGCTTTGAAGTATAGAAGAGTAAATATAGAAACCAATAACATAGCCATCTACTATCATTATCAAGTGTTATATGTACTATACTTTTATATGCCTGGTAGTATAGTAGGTTTGTTTACACCAGCATCACCATAAATAGCCAAGGAGTGTATTGTGCTACATACAACATCACTAGGCAGTGGAAATTTTCCTGCTCCATTAGTACTTAATAGCACACCACCACATACGTGGTCCATTGTTGACTGAAATGCTGTGATGTGATACAGGACACTATCTATAAAGTCACACAGTTTCACTGTACTGAGATCTGATCATCCACTTCTCAACTCAAACCCCTAGAATGCTCTCACCAAAACCATATGTGAGGTCCACATTTCCTATGTGTTTGAATCTTCACCTCTGTGACTCGTACCTCTGGGATTTTCAGCAGCACCACCAACTTGATTATCTGGAAAGAACCTGTCTACCCTTAGGATTCTGCTTAAGAAGCCCCTTCTCAGTGATTCAGCCCAGGCCTCTCTGGACCGGGTAACTCCTCAAGGCATCTAGGCAGTGCTTTGTGCACACCTCAGCAACACCTCTCTACACCTTAAATTTCGCTTGACTCTATGTCTCTGTCTCTACTTCTGATCTGTAAATTCCTTAAAAACATAGGCACTGTGTTCTCAGTACATGGCACATAGGTATCCAAGAAATATTTTTTAATTTAACTAAATTCATTCTAGTCTTTTACTTACTAAAGTGCAAGTTGAAACAAAGATTGTGTTTGTGGAAATCTTGTGGATTGATCTAAACTAGAACCAAGTCTTTGTTGGTTTTTTTCTATAGGTATAAAACATTAAGAAAATTCACAGATGGACATAGTCTCCATATTGAAACTGATCTCATGTGCTTTGGTTCAAGTTCACTTCCAGGTGTGTCACATGCACTGTGGTTATACATTAATGTTGACTCTACAACAAATATTAAAGAGGTTGCCTGGAAGGCACAGAATTCTAGACCAAAAGAAAGACACTTGGGTTCTAGTCTTAGCTCTGCTCATAACTAACTTTGGTCAAGTCCCTATTCCATTGTCCCTTTTTAAAAATCATGGGGTCAAATTCACTGATTATTAAGGCCACTCCCCCACTCTGAAGGGCTAAAATTATAGTTTTTTCTAAGGCTTAAAACATTTTATGGATGGTGTACAATTGAAAGTCATAAGTTTCAAGAGGCTGAGCATTGTGACACCAGCCTCTTGGAAGGGACGTCAGCAAGGATGTTGAAGTCCCCAAGAAAGTTAACCATGGATGAAATGCAAGGTAATTTTCCTATATGTAAAGTGGGAATAATGAAGGCCATCTAAATTAATCTACATGATAATTCAGAGGATCAATTTACCTGATGCATATGAAAAGGCAGTATCAGCTGTCAAGAACTTTAAAAAGTTCTTATAAAAACTATTATAATAGTAGCCGGCTATAGGACAGGAAGACCTGTAGAAGTTTCTCTAGAATTTAATCATATAACTAATCAAATAATCTAGCACCCTTAGTTAAAAAAAAAAAAAGCAGTACTCCTTATATTCACCTATAAAAGACACCAGATCTGAAATCTCTAAGAACCATCTAGACTCATCATAACCAAGGTAAGAAAGAAAATTTGGCAAAGATTACACTGACATTTGAAATACATACAAACTGTTATTAATAATAACAGCAACAATAGTTCAGCTTGCACTTTAGAGTTTTTAATAGACATATTTTATCAGTTATAAAACTGAGTCTCAGAGAGGTTAAGTAATCTGCCCATTGCTTCACAGCCCAGTAAGACAGGAATGCTTAGGTTAGAGTTGCATAAAGCAAATTTCCCAGTTTCTCATGGAACAAGTAAGAAAATTTCTAAAACATAGATATAAATACATAGACAAAGTGATGCATGTGATAAATAAAACTGAAACTCCCTATGCTACAGAGCTCATGAAAATGATTAGTGCGTGTGTATAAAATTTTCATTGTTTTAGAATGGAAAACCTGACAAAAAGACCAGAGAAATGTAGCCCCAATCACACAGCAGTATCTGAAAACACTGAGTCCAACTTTGCAATTAGGAGATTTGCTCCTAGGCAGGCAACAAATAAGGTTTCATTTTCCAAGGGGACAGTGGGCAAGTGGGCATAGGAACAACAGGACACACATACACAGAGCAGAGAACTCCCCACACCCTCCGGCCCTAATTGTATAAACACACAGGGAAAGTAGTCACAAATCAAAGGAAGTGTCACTTGCCCTGGGATATTTCCTGGGATATACAGCTTGCCTTTTATTTCACCAATACACTGTATTGTAACATTATAGCATTTATGAGATTCCTAACTCCGTGCAAGTCCAAAAACTTTTGAGAGGGTGGAAACTTCTCAGTTGCTGTTTTTCACAGACTTGGCAAGGTTTAAGGTTACTAGATGGCGGAGAGGCTAAAGCTAAGAGCAAAATCCAAAGGAAGCTGCTCCTTGATCTCCCCCTTGATTAGCAAATGGATTTGAGGGGATTTGCCCTAGGAATTTCACATCTATTCTGTCACTTTAATCAAGAACCTCACTTTTTAAAATTTCCTAAGCCACAGCAGTAACATCTAAACTAGAATCTGAGTCCCTAATTTCAGTCCCCTCCAATCTATCTCTTAAATGATAACTAGATAATACCAATCTGACCACGTCACACTCTTTAATAAGTTTTTTTTTTTAATCTTCCAATAAACACCAGCTGCCTACAGGATAAAATCTACACCTCGCAGTGCTGAATCCGAAGTTCTGCATCCTTTGGCTCCATTCTGTGTCTCACCCTCAATCTTGCAATTCAGCCTCACCAAGTTAATTTCAGGACATAATCCCAGGGGTAACATATTCTCTCGTGTCCCCAGGGATTCATTCAAGCCAGGTTTTCTGCTTGAAATGCCCTTTTCCGCTGTCCATTAGACAAACTCCTATAATGCTTCAGAGCTTCAGCTCAAATGCCACCTGGTTCAGGCATCACCATCCCATCCCCTTCCAGGAAAATTAGTTGCTATCTCTGCCATGTGCTTTTACAGCCCTGTGCTGACCTTTTCCTAGCATTGTCCTCAATATGTTACAATTGCCTCTTTTCCTGGCTGTCATTCCAACTCGACCGACAGAGCAAGAATCATGTCTTTTATACACCTGTACATCCTCAGTTTGGGGAGGGTGTAGGAGAACACAGAATAAATGTTTGTGAGGTTTGCTGGAAACAGCTCATGAAGTATTTATGAAATTCCATAAGTATGTTGTAGACTGTATCAGGAACTGCATATTTAAAATGTTAGGATCTCTTTCAAACTGTTAAAAATCAAGGACACAAATTGCTACACTGCTAAAATGAGCTCACCCATTTGCTCCCAAATATTGACCCATAGACTACATACAATTTCTGATTTTTAAAATGTACTAGGTCATAATAAAATAGGAATACAGTAATATAGTGAAGTTTTCTACCATTCTCCATTTGTTTCCCTTCCTTTTCCTCCTTTCCCTTCTCCTCCTCCTTCATCTCTCCCTCCATCTCTCTCTTCCTCTCCCTCTCTGTCTTAAGTTAGCTTTGCTTTAAGAAGTGGAGTGGTAGTAAATATTAGCTTTGTCTTTTATTTTGCTTATTTGTTTTTGCCCTTGCTTGGCAATCTAAACACAAGTAAGTCAATATTGGTCTTTGTAATAGTCAGGGTCTCAGCTGGAAACAGAATTCACCCCGAATGGCTTAAACAAAGTGACTTCAATGAAGGGACCACTCACAGGCCTGAAAGGGTTAGAAGAATAAACAAGGGTGGTGAGATGCCCAGAGAGGTCCAGAGGAAAAATGGTATCACTGGAGCCATGGAGGAGCCACCAGCAAAAGCTACAGCTTTGGAAGGACATCACAATTTCCAAAATGCAGCACCAAAGCGCAGTATCTGTTGTCATTCCCCAGTCTCCTGCCAGGGAATCCTATTGATCCAAACCTACTGGAAGCTTAATAACAAGTGTGCAACTCACGAGGGTCAACCTTCTGGGCACAGAACAGGTCAAGGATGAGCACAATGGATAGGGGGAAGGGAGAATGTGGAATAACCTGCATAATTTTTCCCCAATGGTTTAGTTGGTCCATGAAAACTAAATCCTGGTACCACTAAACCAGTAACCTGAGCACTCAAAGGGAAACAAACTCCTAAGTTCTAGATTAACCCCTCCTAGTTATCAGCTGTGTGATCTTAAGCACACCTCAGTGCTACACTTCTTTTCCTCTTAAACCAGGAATAATAATCAATGTCCAACTACAAGGCTGCAGAAGTTGAAAAAAGCAACATATACTAATGGCCTTAGAAATGACAAAGTACCATAGTTTAATTTAATTGACATAGATGATTGGCTCTTAACAAGTAATAATCCAGACAAACCTCCATGTGGATTTTCTCCTCACATAGTGGAACATAGCTTTTCCTTGGGGGTTGGGGGCAGAAAAATGTCAGAAAGGTGAACGTTACTTTCATCTTTACCATCAATGTTATAACAAGGATAAACGTCATTCGTTCTAAAGAAAGAATGCTAAAGTAACCTTTTCACATCATGCTAAGAGGATTTAGGATATCCTGATACTATTATTCAAAATAAGACTGAAATTTACCTTGTTTTTTATGTACTTTATTACTTGAGGAAAATAAGAATCAGTGGCAGACTGCACATTTACTGTTATTCCCATTACTGTTATAACAACTGCCTTGTCAGCCAAAACTGAGTCTCTGCAGTGGCCTAGGGCTAAACAGAACATTACCCTGGGAACATAACACATTTTTATGGCATTTCTTTGGCCTATTTTTCCAAACACTCTAAAAATGTAGTAATCATGAACACTGTAATTGATTCCATCAACAATCAATAATCAATGAAGTCGTTCTTTGCCAGTTGGCTAACCATTACCACCTGGAGATCTGGGCTATTGGACATGCCAGAAGAGCTGTTTCCTCCAAGTCTGTTCCAAACATGCTTCCTATTACCTTCAGCTGTGACAAAGACAAGAATACGTACCATCAAAAAAATTTCCAGCAGAGATTTTAGAGGCTGTGAATGGAGGCTGAAAGTCTGAGTTCTGTTAAGTATTGTTCTAGAGATGTACAAATTCTGTAATAGGGTAGCAGAAAGAAAACAAGGATTAAATTCAGAGAGATTAGAGTCCAAATCCTTTCTCCCCTATATACTAGGTTGTGTGGCTGTGTGTAAGTCACTTAGTGTGGCTGGACTTCAACAAAATAGATAAATAATTTCTTCCTTATTGCATTGTTGAAAAAATAAAGAAGATAATATATCTGGTGCACCTGTGCTGGTACCTAGCATATAACAGTTGCTCACTAAATAAATGTAATGATGAGCATGAGGTTAGCCTACCATATCCCAAAGCAGAAGGGGTGACTGGCTGAAGACATCTAAAGTGAGTGAATATAAGGCTTGACTTTCTTTTCAGACAGAAATAAATGTTAATCAGTACTTCTCAGCTGTCATATTGTTTGTCTGCCTAGAATACCTCCCTCTTTCTGGGAATAGCACTCCCTTTTTTAATAAGGACGTTGCGTCTCCTTCCATATCTATCCAGCTGCAGTGAGGTTGACTAGCAATACTTCTCTATACCACCTGGACCATGTGACCCAGTCTGACTAATCAGGTCCTTGCCTGGGATTTTCCAAACCAGAACCAAGAGAAGAGAGACTTTTCCACCTAGATGTCAATGCTAAAAAGATATGGCCTACAATCTATCTGTGCCCCAAACTGAAGTCTCTTGGTTAAAACAGATCCTAGCAAAAGAAACTGATATGTAGAGTGAAGCAGAAGCTAAAAGAAGCAAAAAAGAGAAAGGGCCTGGTGAAAATTTAGTTCTTGATTTCAGACATCCCTGAGGCCAGTTGCAGCCCACTCACCCATCCTACAGTTTGGTTATCAGAAACAATATTTTCCTTTCTGCCTGTGCCAGTTAAATCAGTCTGTCATGCTCAACTATGCTGACTACTACAGTGGTCATTCATCTTACTAAAGGACAACCTAGATTCAAGACCACATGTTTCTACCTCTTCAGAGCACAGAATGAGAGAAATATTCATGAGAAAGACTTTGGTGGTGGGGACAAGGAAGACAGCATTTCTTCATTATCTCTTTAGTCACTCATTCAACAACTACTACAAACTTTTACTATTACCAATGTATGAATTCAAGAGAATTCAACATTGTCCCTATCTTCGTGGTCCAGAAGACAACATGAATTGAAAGGGCATGATGGTAGACTACAGCAGCCAGCACTCACAAGTCACTCTGGAATATTTGTCTGGATAAACAGCTTTGTTGCTCTGTGTTGAGACAGGGGAACCATAGGAAGTCACTGGATTGCAACGCAAGTGAACTAGCAACCAGAGAAAACTCAAAACTACTGGTATTTAGAAAGATAAGTAAAGTAACAGAAGTTCACACTGCAGCACCCCTAAGGGAACTTCCCCTCCCTTGGGGCAGTAAAACCTCAGCATACACTTGTGAGTGCGCACTTTGCTACAGGAGAGAGATACAACCTGAGCAGAAAAGAGATCTGAGTTCAGCCAAGTGAGTAAGGATAGAAGTGACAATTCCCAGATTTTCCCTCCAGATTTAGCCATCTTAGAATCTCCTTCTCCCCCTGCTTGGGATAGAACACCAGTAGACAGATACGGACAGAACTGGAGTGAGAAGTCATCTTAACTAATTCCCTTGGCCTCAGTAGATGGCATGGGGGAACAGAAAACCTCCACATTTTTTTTAATATCTCCAGGATCCAAAAGTCACTTTGCTCCATGAAGGCAGCTGGCACCCACCTGATTAGTTAGCTTGGGCCCAGAATAGTAAGAGTGACACAGGAAAACTAAAATCATGGGATTAGGTGAAATGCCCCAGAACCTGGCTTGTAGGAGACTAAACTCCAGGCAGGGAATGCCTCAGCAGAATGAATAGTGTGAAATCCAGTGAGCACAACCAGCCAGGCAGAGGGAAATGTCAAGAAGGAAAAGGGCAGGGAGCAGGAAGCAATGGTGATTCAAACATTGTATTATGGCAGGAAAAGAATTCAGCAGTGTTGAGTTTTGTAGTGGGAAGGGGTCCAATTCTGGGGGTACTACTGCAGGAACCAGTGGAAGACCGGGCACTCATAGCTTCCAATCCCAATATAGACCCTGTGTATCCCAAATCTTCTGCTCTGCTTGGAGGCATTCAAAGTAAACACGGCAGCATGCAGACACTGGTCTGCCATGCTCCAAGAACAAGGTCTAGTAATTTACAGAGCTTTGGCCCACAGTCCAGACATGCCTGTGATCTCACTCACATGAGTGGGAGATTTAGCAGTACAACCCACGTTCTTCCAGAATTCTCTTTCCCAGGTAAGGAGGAGATAGAGTTGACAGGAGTGGGCTAGTCATGCCACTGGCAGACCTGCCCGAGTACCCATTTTACAATCACAGAGGAGCAGTTGTAAGCCTCTGAACTGACTTAAATGGCTTCCCCTACTTGGACAGAAGTGAGGAAGTAGAATGCTGAAAAGAAAAAAAAAGAAAAGAAAAGAAAAGAGAAAAAAAATTTTCACATCCTCCTTTTACCAGATATGGTCCAACAATAGACGTCCAGGAGAAATAATTATCTCTCCCATATATATAACCCCACAAGGAGGAATATCAGACCTTGTGTGTGTGTGTGTGTGTGTGTGTGTGTGTGTGTGTGTGTGTGTGTGTTTGTATCCAAGAATATATAAGTGTTAGTTATTGCTTTCACTTCTATAATGTCTTACCATGAAAACATGTTTTCTCACACTAAGGGTTGTCTCATATGGTTTTCTAACTTTGTGTTTCTACTACTTCATTAATTGGATTTGATCTCCCTATACCTTATCTCACTTTTCATTTATATTCCCCTTCCCCTCTCCTCTTTCTTTTCTTCCCTTTTCCTACCTTCTCAAAATTCCCCTCTCTATGAGCTTATTTTTTCCTAGCCTGTCCTACATTATTACTATTGCTTTCTTTCCTTGGGTTAGTAAAATAGTAAAGAACTTTTTAAGCATATTTTAGATTATATATTTATATGTGTTTGGTTCTTTAGATATTGGTGTTATTGAGAGTTATTCTCTCTTAGCAAACCAGTCCTAGGGATTGAAACTAGTACATTGAATAGATTGAGTGGGTGCTTTTATGTTAAGATACACACACATCCAAGAGCATATCACAAAGAAAAAAAACACTTACTAAAAAGATCTCCACACAATAGTGGTAAGGACACCCACACAAATTGATCTGAGAACTTCAACACAGAAATACAAGAATCATGAGAAAACAAGACAGCAAAATACCTCCAAAATTTTTATAACTCTCAAAAATTTGAACCTATAAATATTGAAGTGGATGAAACTCCAAGCAAAGAATTTTAAAATAGATAATTAAAATGATCAATTAGATCAAAGAACATACAAATAAACATCTGAATGAATCAATTATTAAAATTATCAAGGAACTGAAGATACAAATAAACAGCTGACTGGATCAAGGAAGACAATACAAGATATGAAAGAACATATCAGTACAGAGATATGGTTTCTTAAAAAGAACTGAACAGAAAAATTCTGTTAATAAAATGTAAGTTAGTCAAATAAAAGCTCAATTGAAAGTCTCAGCAGTGGGCAAGGGGAAACAGAAGAAAAATATCAGGGCTTGAAGACAAGGTGGTATACTAGAATACTCAGTAATATAGAAGAAAAGAATAAGAAATAATTTTTTAAATCCCAGAGTCCTTGAACAACTCTGAAAGAACAAATTTGAGACTCCCTGGTCTCGGGGAGAGTGAAGAAGTTCAGACTAATGTCATAGAAAACTAATTCACTGAAATTATTGCAGAAAATTTCCCAAATCTGGAGAATGAGTTGGATACCCAAGTATGGAAGGCATTTAGAAATAGACATGAACAGAAAAGAACCTCTATATGACAAATCATAGACAAGCTGACAAAAATTCAGAAGAAAGAAAGAATATGAAAAGCAGTTAGAGAGGAACACCAAATCACTTATAATGGCAAGCCCATAAGAGTAATAAGAGATTTCTCAAATGAAATTCTAAAAGCCATGAAGGCTGGAAACCAAGTATTTCAAACCCGGACAGAACTTAATTGCCAATATAGAATACTATATCCAACCTATAATAATTTAAAGTTGAAGAAAAAATAAAAACCTTCCAAGATAAAGATAAACTAAACAAACTCATGACCACTAAACCAGCATTGCAAAGTATTTAATGGAATTGTAAAAATAGGGGGAAAAAAGAGACAATCACAACCACAGGATCAAAGGAAAGAATAAATTCATTTGGGAGAATACATAAATGAACAAAAATCAGGAGTGAAACAAACACTAGAAAAACAACAGAATGACAGGAATTAATATGTGCCTTTCAATAATAACATAATGTAAATGGTCTTAATTCTCCAGTTAAAAGACATCAACTAGGAGATTGGATCAAAACCAAGACCCAACTATATATTTTCTGCAAGAAATACCTCACCTGCAAAGATATACACAGACTACAAAATACAAGGATGAAAACTGATATTCCATGTAGCTGAAGCCCAAAAGCAAAGAGACTTATATATTATATCTGAGACTTATATCTGAGAAAGTAGACTTCAAACTAAAATTAGAAGAGACCAAAAAGGCCACTATATGTTATTAAAATGAACAGTTCACCAAAAAGTGATAATAATTGTAAATATACATGCACCAAATGTTAGCACATCCAATTTTATAAAACAAATACAACTGTAATAAAGGGCCAGATAGGCTCCAAAACAATAATAGTGCATGACTTTAATACCCTAATCTCACAAATAATAGGTCAACTAGACAAAAATTCAACAAAGGAACATCAGAGCTCAACTACATTATAGACCAAATGGACTTAACAGACATCTACAGAATGCTTTATACAACAGAAAAATATACTTCTTTTTCAGCATCACATGGAACTTTCTCCAAAGTAGACCATATTGTAAACCATAAATCAAATTTTAATAAATACAAAAAATTGAAATACTCTAATGGTTTCTATCAGATAACAATGGAATGAAGCTAGAAATAAACAATTACACAAACACATGGACATTAAATAAAATACACTTTTGAATAATCAGTGGATTAAGTACATCAAGGGAGAAACTTTACAATTCCTATAATCAAACAATAATGGAAATACAACATATCAGAACCTGTGGGGCACAATGAAAGGAATTATGAAGGAAAGTTTATAGCTCTGAGTGCCCACATTATAAAAGCATAATGGTCCCAAATAAATAACCTAATGATGCATCTCAGAGTCCTAGAAAAACAAGAATGAACCAAACCCAAATCCAGTAGAATAAAAGGATAAAGATCCGAACAGAAGTTAATGAAATAGAGACTAAAAGAACAATACAAAGAATCAATAAATTGAAGAGATTGTTCTTTGAAAAGCTAAATGACATTTATGTACCTTGTCTTAGTTACTTTTCTCATTGCTGAGATAAAATACCTCACATCTACAACTTAAAGGAGAAAAGGTTTATTTATCTCACAGTTTGTAAAGGTTTCAGTCCATAAGCTCGTTCCAAGGCAGGGTGGCATGGCAGACAAGTATTGCAGAAGAGAAACAGTTCATGGTGGGCAGAAGGTAACAAAGCAAGCAAGGGACAAGACAAACATCTTTCTGTCCCTTATACTGTATCCAGGCTACCAGGGTTAGGGCAGTGCCAAATCAATCAGTGGACTGACCTAATAAACACCCACCCTTAATCCTAGCACCCTTAATCCTAACATTGCACCATGAATCAATCACATACTCTAGATCTAGCCACCTCTGAAAAAGCCCCTCCTTGACTGCATTAGCTTTGGGCCAACATCTAGACACAAGCCATAACAAACCTTTAGCCAAACTTACTAAAAGAAAGAGAAGGCCTAAATTTGTAAAATTAGAGATGAAAAGGGAAAATTGCAGCAGATACCACAAAAAAACAGAGGATTATTAGAAACTACTGTATTTTGAAAATGTATATTCTAATAAATTGGAACATCTAAAAGAAATGGATAAATCCCTAGATTCATATGACCTATCAAAGTTGAACCAGGAGATATAAAAAAAATCTAAATGGATCAATAATAACTAGCAATGAGATGAAAATTGTTTAAAAAAAACCTCTCCCAACTAAGAAAATGTTAGGACCCAAAGGATTTGCTGCTAAATTTCATCAAACCCTTAAAAAGGAGTTAACACCAATGCTTCCTAAACTTTAAGGAATGCTTCCAATTTCTTTCTACAAAGCCAGAATTACCCTGATAATGAAATTGGGAAAGGACTTAAGAAAAACAGAAAAATACACACAATATTCTTGACGAACATAAATGCAAAACTCCTCAAAATATTCTTGCAAACAAAATTCAACAATACATCCCCTTCTTCAAAGGGAAAGGAAAAATTATGAGAAAAGAAAAGAAATGGAAACAAAATCTATGTAAATAGAGAAGGGTGGAGAAGGTGAAGGGCACAGGTAATGGGGGAAAAATAAGAACTAAGATATATCACGTACAGGTACAAGCACCCAATGATAAATGTAAATGTATTGTATACCTAAAAATGTACTGATAAAAGAATTTAAAAATAATTCAACAATACATTAAAAAGATCACATAGCATGACCAAGTTGGTTTCATCCTAAGAATGCAAAGATGGTTCAGCATATATAAATCAATAAATGTAACACCACATAAATAGAATGAAGGATAAAAAACTGCATGATCATCTCAATAGATACAGACAAAACTTTCAACAAAATTCAACATCCCTTCATGATAAAAAAAAACCTGAAGAAAATGAGTGTAAAATGATTTTTCCTCAAATTGATGAAAAGCTATAAATGACAAACCCACAGTCAACATCATACTGAATGAGAAAAAACTGAATGTATTTCCTCTAAAATCACCAATAAGACAAGGATCTCCACTCTCACCACTCTAGTTCAATATAATACTTGAAACTTTAGCCAGGGATACAAATAGGAAATAAAGAAGTCAAATTATCCATATTCGTAGATGATATGATCCTTTACCTAAAATGCCTTAAAAGCTTCACTAGAAGGCTTTTAGCTCTAACAAACAAATTCAGTAAAGTGGCAGGGCACAAAATCAACACACAAAAATCAATAGCTTTTCTATACCAAAAAAAGAAACCAGAAAGGCAATTCCATTCATAATAGCTTCAAAAAAATAGAATACCTAGGAATCAACATAACCAAAGAGGTTAAAGACATGTACCTCCCTTGTTCATGGATCAGCAGGTCTAATAGTGTTAAAATTTACATATTAACAGGAATCTACAGAATAATGCAATCTGTTCTAAAATACCAACAACGTTCTTCACAGAACTAGAAAAAGTAATTTTAAAATTCATATGGAAGCAAAAAAGACCCAGAATAGCTAAAGTAATCCTAAGCAAACAGTGATTCTGGAGGCTTCATAATACCAGATTTCAACTTATACTACAAAGCTAGAGCAACAAAAACAATATGGCACAAAAAGAGACATTTACCAATAGAATAGAACAGAAGATATAGAAACAACCCAAGCACCTACAGCCATCTGATTTTTGACAAAGGGGCCAAAAGCATTTGCTGGAGAAAAGACAGCCTCTTTAACAAATAGTGCTGGGAAAATTGTATGTCCATATGCAGATTAATGCTACACCCTTATCTCTCACTCTGTAGTAAAATCAAATAAAAATGGATTGAAGATCTACATATAAGACCACAAACTTTGAAACTGCTGGAAGAAAACATGGAGGAAACACTTGAAGCCATAGCCACAGGCAAAGATTTCCTAAATAGGACCCCAGTGGCACAGGAAACAATAGCAAGAATCAAACTGTGAAAGCATCAAAGTAAAAAGTTCCTGCACAGCAAACAAAATAATCAACAGAGTAAGAGGAAATTATAGAATGGGAGAGAATCTTTGCTAGCTAATCTTCTGATAGTGAACTAATATTTAGAATACATAAAGAATTTTAAAAACACCATAAAACAAATAGCCCTAGTAATAAATGAGCAAATAAATTCAACAGAGAGATTTCCAAAGAAGGAGTACACAGACCAAAAAGCATGTGAAAAAATATTCAACATCTTTAGCTACTAGGGGAATGCAAATCAAAACTATATTGAGATTTTATCTCATCCTATTTAGAATGGTTATTATCAAGAATTCAGAAACAATGATTTCAGCCAAAGGAATGAGGAAGAAAGAACCCTTCAACTAGGATAATCACTATGAAAATCAGTATAGAGATTCATCAAAAAACTAAAAATAGATATACCATTTGATCTAACTATATCACTTCTTGGTACATGCCTGAAAGAATTAAAGACAGCATACTCTCATAACACACACATACCCATTCTGTAGCAGTGCAGTTCCTAATAGCTAATATGTAAAAACAGTCTAGCCACCCATCAACAAATGAATGGATAAAGAATATATGGTATATACACACAATGGAGTATTATGCAGCCATAAAGAACAAAATCACATCTTATGCAAGAAAATGGATGGGAATGGATAGCATCATATTAAGTTAAATATGTTTTCTCTTCTATAAGCAAACTAAAAATAGTTTTTAAAACATCAATTAATTAATTGATTAAGAAAGACAACAGGAAAGTAGAAGGTAGATTTTTAGAGATGAGGAAAATTATTGGAATAGGAGAAATGAGAAAGAGTGACTCGTGGGGATGAAAATAATCAAAATATGTTGTATGCATGTACTGATAAATCAAAATGAGTTTTGTTATTTCATAGTACACACAGATAAAAATAAAAAATACATATTATCCAAATCATATGTGGGGGAAAAGTAAATTAAAAATAATAAAATTATTTCGTTAATAAAAATATGGACCATGTGCATAAAGCATAAGAGACATCTTTCAGGCCTTTATGGAAGTTAAGCTAAGACTTCAAAGCTGAGTAGTTTTCCAAAACAGTTCTTTCTTAAAGTTCCTATAGCAAAATCTTGTTCTGTACTGGTGTGTGTGTGTGTGTGTGTGTGTGTGTGTGTGGCTTGTTTACAAGCTTTTGTAGATTGGTTCATAGCCCTATAATCCTTGAACTTGACTAGGATACAATTTGCAACAGGTGCACGAATTCAACAACTCTTTTTCTATACTCCTCACAATGCAACAAGTCAAGCTCTTTGATGTTACAGCATTGCAATATAAAAATTTCTAAATGCTCACAATTCACTTATGTACTTCTCTTGTCATAAAGTAATATCTAGGAGTTTCTGGCCCGGCAGTGGCAAAAGCAGTGACAAAGCATCTCAGGCATCATTGCCAAGACTGGAAAGAGTACAGTGATGAGGAAAAGGAAGTTCTTTCTGGGAGGTAAACCACACACCAAATGTGTAGTTCCAGCCATGCTGACCAGCTACTAGATGAGAATAAGACTTGATTTTACTTCACAGGTTATATTACAATTTTTTTATTCTTTTATTGGTTCATTTTAGGTATACAATAGGCTTACATTTATCATTGGGTGCTTGCACCTGTACATCATGTATCTTGGTTCTTATTTTTTCTCCGTTACCTGTGTGTCCTTCACCCCCTCCATCCTTACCTATTTATATAGACTTTATTTCCATTTTTTTCTTTTCTCATGATTTTTCCTTTCCCTTCTTTTCTTTCCCCTTCCCCTCCCACTTCCCCTACCACTTTGAACACTTTCTTCCTATTTCAAACTATCAATTATTCATTTTGATTGTTTTAATCCTTATTTACACTTACACTTTCAGTTTCTCACACTAGAGAAACTATTTGGTATTTACATATGTGTGTCCTATTTATTTCACTTAAGAGTATGGCCTCAATATGGATCCATTTAGCTATAAATGTCTCTAGTTTCTCATCCTTTATGGCTGAGTAGTACTCCATTTTATTAAAACAACAACAACAACAAAAAAAAAACACATCTTGGCTCCTTGGCTGCCATTCCACCACTCACAGGGCAGAGGAGGTGAGCCAATCCCAGCACCAAGGGAGAGGCTCCCTGGCCACCATTCCACCAATCCCAGGGCGGAGGAGGTGAGCGGCATGGGTGCCAGCAGCACCCCTACCCCCATGGAAATGAGAAGACACATAAACAAGCCTCAAAAAGAGACTTTGAGATCACCTACACCAACCCAAAAGGGAAACGAGATGGAACATTCTGATGCTCAACCACCTGGACTCCCTAAACTGGCAACAAAAGAGGATATGGAAAAATGAAATCAGAAATAATTTCTCAGGTAACAAGAGAGATTGTACCCATAGTGCAAGATCTGATTAATAAATCTAGAGAGGACACAGATAAAAAAATAGAGGAGCTGAGGAATATGATGGAATCCCAACATAGGAAACAAATGGAATCCATAAAACAGAGGCAAAGAGATTTCCAGGAGATTAAAAAATCCATTGAAAGTCTACACAGCAGAATCAACCAATGTGAGGACAGAATTTCAGAAATAGAAGATAAGATTGCAATTAGTGACTAGGAAAAGAAAAATTGCTTTAAAATTATAGGGGACTACAACTAATCAATCCAGCAGCTGCTAGACAATGCAAAGAAGAATAACATAAGACTGATTGGATTCAATGAAGAAACAAGAGAGAGTGCAGATGACATAAAAAAACTGTTCACAGAAGTGATGGCAGAAAACTTCCCAAGGAGGGGAAAAGAACTTGACATACAGATAAGTGAGGCATATAGGACTCCAACTACACTTGATTAAAAAAAAAAAATCGACACATAGACATATAATAGGATTCCAGAAACTCAACAGAAGAACAAAATTCTCTCACAAGCAGTGACAGAAAAGAAACAAATCACATACAAAGGAAAGCCCATCAGAATTACAGCAGACTTCTCAATGCAAACCTTCAAGGCAAGAAGAGCTTGGAGTGATGTATTTCAAGCCCTAAAGGAAAACAGCCTCATACTCAGATTGATGTACCCTGAAAAACTATCTTTCAAAATTGATGGAGAAATAAGATATTTTCATGATAAAGAGAACCTTAGGAACTTCATGAATACCAAACCAGCACTCCAAACGATTTTACACAATATCCTAGGAAAAAAACAATGAGGATCACAACCCCAGAAAGCACAGCAGAATGAATGACTGGGCATGACAAATTAAACGCAAAGGGGGAGAATCCAACAAAAAAGAAAAAGTCATGACAAGGCTTTTAAAACATTTAATCTCCCTAATGAGTGTATACTTCATTCTTGTTATTACACTGATTAGTATTTTTCTGATTCTAGTGTCGCACATCTTTCCTTGTGCTGTACTAGCTATTTATCATGTTGTGTCTACTTTTTAATTGGGTTGTCTATTAATGAGCTGTAAGAGTTTTTTATATATTCTGGTCATAGGTTATATGCATTGTAAATATGGTCTGTTTAAGGGCTACTTTTGATTTTAATGATGTCATTTAAAGTTCTAAATTTTGATGGAATCTCATTTATCAATTTTTTTCTTTTATACATCATGCTTTTTGTATCCTAGGAAGTTCTTGCCCATCCTAAATTTATAAACATTTTCCCTTATACTTTTTTTTTCCTAAATTCTTTTATTGGTACATTTTAGGGATACAATACATTTACATTTATTTTTGGGTGCTTGTACCTGTACATGATGTATCCTGGTTCTTATTTTTCCTCATTACCTGTGTGCCCTTCACCCCTAAACCCTTTCCTATTTATATACTTTGTTTCCATTTTTTTCTCATAATATTTCTTTCCATTCTTTCCTTTCCCCTTCCCCTACCACCACCCCTACCCCTTTGGACCTTTTCCTATTTCAAAGTATCAATTATTAGTTATTAATCCTTTTAATCCTTATTTACACTCTCACTTTATCACACTAGAGAAACTATTCACTATTGACATGTGTATCTTATTTATTTCACTTAAGAGTATGGTCTCAATATGCATCCATTTAGCTATAAATGACTTTAGTTTCTCATTCTATATGGCTGAGTAGTACTCCATTTTATTGAAAAAAACCACATCTTCTTTATCCAGTTTCCAGATGATGGGCACTTGGGCTGTTTCCAAGCTTTAGCTATTACAAACAGTGTAGCAATAAACATAGGTACACATATATCTCGGTGGTATGATTCTTTTAATTCTTTTGGGAAAACACCCAGCCGGCAGGGAAATAGCTGGGTCAAATGGGACCTCCATCCCTAGTTCTTTGAGGTATCTCCACACTGATTTCCATAGTGGTTGCA
>NW_004624758.1:5493391-5509203 GCF_000247695.1 Heterocephalus glaber
ACCTCTGGGCCAGGAGTGGTGGGAGGGATGGTGGCCTGGAAGCCCCTTCCTCTGGGCCAGGAGCAGCAGGACAGAAGGTGGCCCAAAAGCCCTTTCCTCTGGGCCAGGAGCAGCAGAAGGGATGGTGACTGGGAAGCCCCTTCCTCTGGACCAGGAGCAATGGAACAGTGGCTCAGAAGCCCCTACCTCTGCACCAGGAACAGCAGGACTCAGTACCTTGGTCCGGTGGTCTGGTGTCCTCTGCATCTTTGTAGTGTGGAACCAGGTGGCTACCTGTCTGCAGCGGGGTGATTCGGTGTCTTCCGTGTGACTCGGGACCTAGGTAGGGCATGCACAGACCTGCCTGTATGCAGCGGGCTGATTCAGCATGTTCAGTGGGACTGGGGACCTCGGCAGGGTGTGGGCAGACCTGCTTGTCTGCAGGGGGCTGATTCAGTGCATTCCGCGCGACTCAGGACCTTGGTAGGGCATGCGCAGACCTGCCTGTCTGCAGTGTGGAACCAGGTGGCTGCCTGTCTGCAGTGCGGTGATTCAGCATCTTCTGCACGTGACTAGGGCCAGTCTATTTCTTTTGATTGGTGAATTGAGGCCATTAACATTGATGGCTATAATTGATAGATATTGCTTCATCCTTGTCATGATGTTTACTGTTGTTGGCTCTTTTAGTTCTTATTTTTCCCCCTTTCCCTTTACTTTCTTACCTTGCCTGGTGGCTTCCCTCTGTTGAGGCTCATGGAGTTGTGAACTTCATTGCCATTTTCTAGGATATTGTTTAGAATTGTTTGGAGTGCTGGTTTGCTGTTCACGAAATTTCTCAGGTGTTCTTGGTCTTGGAAGTATCTAATTTCCCCATCGATTTTGAAAGATAATTTTGCAGGATACAACAGTCTAGGTTGGAAGTTATTTTCATTTAGGGCTTGAAATACTTCACTCCAGGTTCTCCTTGACTTTAGCATTTGTGTTTAGAAGTCTGCTGTGATTTTGATGGGATTTCCTTTGTGGGTGATTTGTTTCTTTTCTCTGCTTGTCAGATTTTGTTCTTCTGTTGGGTTTCTGGGATCTTGACTATTATATGTCTAGGTGTAGTTTTTTTTGATCATGGCTAGTTCGAGTTCTATATGCCTCACTTATCTGTATGTCCAATTCTCTACCTCTGTCTGGGAAATTTTCTACTATTACTTCTGTGAACAGTTTTTTGTTTTGTTTTGTTTTGTTTTTGGTACCGGGGATTGAACTCAGGAACTTGCGCTTTCAAGGCAGGCGCCAGAACCACTGAGCTAAATCCCCGGCCCAATGTGAACAGTTTTTTATGTCAATTGTACTTTCTCCTGTTTCTTCGTGGACTCCTATCAGTCTTATGTTATTCTTCTTTGCATCATCTAGTAGCTACTGGACTGATTTCTTGTGGTCCCTTACTATTTTTAAGAAATCTCTGTCTTCATGGTCACTAACCACAATCTTGTCTTCTATATTTGATATTCTATCTGCATATTCCCTTAACCTGCTGTTCATACTTTCAATGGAGTTTTTAATCTCCTGAATATCTATTTGAATCTGTCTCATGGGTTCCATTTCTTTCTTATGTTGGGCGATCATGGTTTCCATTTGTTTCTTATGCTGGGCATTCATGGCTTCCAGGATGTTTCTGAGCTCATCTACTTTTTTATCTGTTTCTGTTCTAGAGCCTGTAGTCATGTCTTTCACTCTGCTCACCATCTCTGCAGTTATCTGGGAGATTATTTCTGCTTGGAATTTTTCTAGAGCCTCATTCATCTGTTTTGTTACTTCCTGTGCTATCAGTTCAGGGTGTCCAGGTGGTTGATTATCAGACTTTTTGCGCCTCATTCCCCCCAGAATTTGCCTTTTGTGGGGTGGAAATCTGAGTTTGTGCCTTGCTTAAATGTCTTCTCATTTTTGTTTTTGGTACTGTCCTTGGTTTAATTCCGGGGTTGATACTTTGAAGTTGCTTATTATAAGTATCTTTGTTGCTTGTATTTAGAACCCTTATGGAATGATTGCTTCTCAGAAGTGTCTTCCAGATATAGCTGGTCTTTAGGTTTTGAATTTCTAATGGCTCTGTGGTGATCTCATTTTCATTATACCAGGAAGGACAACTGATTGGATCAATCACAACACCTTAGCCCAAGTGATACAATCAGCCACACCATAGCATCAAGTACATCTTAGAAAATGAAAATTTGTCATAGTTATTAATCTATCACTTTTAACTGTGTGAATTAAATCACAATCAAGGACCAACCCAACTTATATTTATAGTGAATAAACTCTTCAATATAGCAACTTTACCCTTTGGGGTGGGGAGTTAGAAGGAGTTGGAGAGGGAGGGATAGGTAGGTAGAAGGATAGGGGAAGGTTAGCAATGAGGCCAGAGGACACAGGCAAGAGACGGAAAAAGAGAAGAAAAGAAAAATAAAGAAGAAATGTGATTTAGGCCAAGAACAGGAACACAAAGGGAGATGAAGAACAATGTGGGACAGCAAGGGAACAAGTGAGAGGGAGAGAGAAAGGAAAGAGAAAAGAAAGAAAAAAGAGAAAAATAAAAATTTGAAAAGAGTAGAAAAATAAAAAATTAAAATTAAAAATAAGAGCAAAAAATACTAATAATAATTTTGAAAATAACAAATAAAAGATAAAAAGGGAGGGCTTCCTTCAGGGTATGTGTCTGCTGTCACAATAGACAATGTGGGCAGCAGTGTGCAGATATAAGTCAATGAGTCTCAGCAAGCCAGTCGCAGACCTGTGAAATTCAGGCAGATTTCTGCCTGCAAGTCCCAAGTTGAGCTCCCTGTCCTCCTGCAGGGTTGAACTCTGTTAGACTCTACTGCATGTTCCAGCTGCCTTTCCCCTGAAGATACTCCAGGTTCCGATGGGAGGTGATGATCCCTCCAACTTACCAAGTACGGTGGTCTGGTGTGCCTTTATTTCCAAGATTCTCTTCACTTTTACAGTCAGCTTTAGTTTTCATGAAGGAGCCTGAGAGAGGCCCTCTATCTGTTGTTCACTTCTGCAGCTCAGGACAATGGCCCTTATGCCCCCTGTGCCTCTGTAGTGTGGAACCAGGTAGCGACACAACCAGGAGGCCAGGGGTGGGGGGTGGTTTCCAGGAGCCCAAGCACTAAGCTGGTGGCTGGTGGGCTTGCTGAGTGGTCCTCACCATCTCGCTGGTTGCAGGTGGGTGTGACGAGTCGGCCAAAGTGGGGTCCAGCCGGCCAAGGACCTCTCCAACATTACATTCTTGAGGGAAAAAGTGTAAATCAGAAGACAATATTGTCACCAGAAATTTTCTTTTAAACAAAGGGGATCATCTCCAGGATCTGCCTATCCCTGGCCATGGCTCTAAACCTGACATTCTAGGTGGCTGTTTCTATGTACTTTTCTCTAAGACTCCAGGCAATATAGTGACCTGTACTGGAATTATGCAGTTGTGTACAGCTGAACTTTCAACATCACTAACTGGGTGCATCCAAGCTAAAAGCCTCAGAGCATTGCAGTCTTCCCACCAAGTACCTCCCTTTGTCCTGAACCCCAGTGCATGAGGAAATCCTTGTTCTGGGGCCCCTCTGAGCTAGTAAGGGGACAGAATCCTCTGGTCCAGCCAATAAACATGAGTGAGTTGGCAGGGCAGCAGAGTCTTTTCTCACACATAGATGAATAACTGGGAATTCTGCAGTATAAGGTGGTTATCTTTACATACCAACTATTCCAAAAGTCAGTGGCCTAAAACAACCTGCACTGATTATTGCATACAACTCTACAGGTCAGCCGGATGGTTCTACTGATCTAGGCCAGGCATGGCTGGGATTGTTCACGTGGTCTACAATCTGCTGGTAGGTCAGCTGAGGGCTGTGTGGTTCACTCATGTGGCTAATGTTCATTAGTTTCTAGAAACTGGCTGGCTGCTGGCTGGGGTAGCAGGGGTGACTCGACATCCAGTAAAGTAAGCTAGTCAGAACTTGTTCATATGACAGCAAAGATCTGAAGAAGCGGAAGTGTACCTGCTCTCTTGAAGCCTGGGTTTGAACTGGAATACCACCACTGTCACCTCATTCAATTTGCCAAACCAAATCACAAGATCAACCAAATTTAAGGGGTGGGGAAACAGGCTCCAGCCCTCCATAGAAACAGTTATAGGATCACATTGATAAAGGCATGAATTAGGGAGTTGAGAAATGGGGCCACTTTTGGAATCTATCTTCCACTTCACCCTTTGAGTGTTTCTTCTGTATGTGTTGCTGGCTGAGCACTGAATATCTGAATTCTCAAAATCCAACTCTGGAGCTGTAGAAAATTCCCCAAGGTAAATGCCACCCTCTGCTTCTTTGCTAAACAGAATTCACATATCACTACATGCTTTCTTTAAAACTGCAACTAATATTAAATTGAACAACCTTCTTTTGGGGCAAGTCATGAAAACATGTCATCCTTATGAAAGAATATGAGAATGAAAAGATACAAGATTTAATTCATTAACTTATTTATCCATTCAGTAAATGTTGACTTAATGTCTGCTAAATGCATGAAATACATGCAATCTGGGAGTATGTAAAGAGAATTTACACCCTCATAGTGCTCTTGAGGAAATATGACCTCCATGCTAAAGATGGAAAGGTTTGGCACCCCAGGTGACCCTCAAAACTACAGATGTTTCTTTACTTCTCTCTTCTAGTAGCTCATGAGCTTCCTCAAAACTGTGGGTCTCACTTTATCTACATTTAACACACATTAAGAGCTCCTTGACTGCTGAAATAAAATTTAATAAACATCTAGAACAAAAGAAAACAATAAACATTTAATGTAAAATTCACTCTTTGCAGACAGACTGGTTTGATTTACCATTACCCTCCATTTAACAGAGGAGAAACATGTGGAAAGGGCTTAATGAGTTTATAAATCCATAAAAAGGGCATTTTTATACTTTTTCTCTCCCTGGCAGAAGGGTTTCCCCAGTTGGAAGGGGAAAGAAGATAAACAGCAGGCTTGAGTGCTTTTGAAGCTGGACTATCAACAAAGGATCTTCCAAATCAATTCACCACCAGAAACGGATGCAGGCGCTTCTCAGAAATGCCTCACAAAGAAGCTTAGAGAAAGGTTCTGAGGGTGGAAGCAAGAGATATTTCTACCCTGGAGATGGAAAATGAGTAAAGCCAAAAGGCCTTTGCCCGCAATCTTTTCCACAGGGTCAGAAGGAACTGGCAGCACCACAACCATCTCAGCACAGGCAATTCAAAGAGGGTCCAATGCCTTCTCCATGCCCCCAGGGGAGTTTTTCCTCCTATGTATGAACATCAGATTCTGGGCCTCTCTCCTCAGGCTCTCAGCCCTCTGCCAGTCTTAAGCCTGACAGGCAGTGGCCACTTGTAGAGGAACAAGAAGCACTGAAGAGAAGCACCAATTTGAGCATATGCCAGCACCATCTGCAAATTCCACAGACCGACAGGACAGAGGCAGCCTCAAACCCCATTGAATATAAAAAACGAGAATGTCAAAAAGGAGCGACTGACATCAGCTGGACCTCACTGGGCCTCGTATCTAAGGACACTGAGCTGTTTAGGCCCGAAAACATTTTGCCATTCACCTTGCATTCTAAACAAACTGATGTCCCAGCAGATCTGACATTTTAAAAGGCTTTTTGCTGTTTTATTTATTTTTAAGCAGTTTTAGGTTCACAGTACAATTAAGCAAAACTAAATGGCCATTTTAAAATTGGAGTCAACAAATATGCTTGGAGATTCTGTTATGGGCCATGTGCTGGATGAAAATGTTGCAAACAAGACTACATTGTCTCAGTACCAACTTGCTCACAGTAGGTGAGATGGAAAAAGACATGAATAATTGTGAAATAGGATAATAATCATTAGGACAAAAGTAAGCAGAAAATATTACTGTAATAGAGAAAAGAGATTCTTACTGAATGCTGGGGTGTTGAAGTCCTCTGAGTGATGTAGCACTTGAGTAGGGCCACACCAAATGACATAGGCTCCACATCTAGAAAATTTTCAAGAGTAAGTCTTCAGATTGTAGCCTCATAAGCTATACTGCCACAAATAAGATGTTTGAAGAGTGGATTCTCAACACACCTAATGTCACACGTTGATTTTTTCAATCAACTTGAACATTTCTAATGGAGATTAAGTAGCAGATTCTAGTTCTTTTCTTACAAAGATGGCCAAGCCCATTCATTCTGCACTGATGTGTATAGCTGTCCCTCTCAGAAGGGGACCTTCTTATAAATCTTAAGGACCTACCACTGCCAGGCCCTATGTCTTTCTGCAACCCTCCAACACAATTAATTTGAGCCATTTCACTAAGCCTCCCTTTTTCTTCTCAAAGCCAGCCTGGACCTCAGTCCACTAGAGAATTTGGCTTCCCATCTGAATTGTGAACTCCAAGAGGCCAGAAGACACATCTTGAAACACTGTGTGTGTGTAGTGCCTGTGTGTGTGTGTGTGTGTGTGTGTGTGTGTGTGTGTACTGACCATAAACATGGCACTAAGCAACATGGTATGGGTCTCACAGACTCTGTATAAAATTGAGGGAAATAATAGAATGAACCACAGTGGGTCAGTAGAAGCATGATGTGAAATGATGTATGGAATATCCCTAGCATGTAGCATAAATACTCAAAATGTGTTTGCTTTACTAAACGGATTCCCTTCCTGGCTCAGCCTACCAAAGTGTGGGGATTATAAGCATGCACTACACTATGCCTGGTTTGTTATTTAATATTTTTATTGATTATTTCTGGTTCCTAGTCCCTTAATCAATTAAATAATAATAAGTAGATACCTTACTGGGTTATAGCAAGTAAACAAGACAATGCAAGTCAGAACCTAGCATAATGCCTGGTACACACTTATCTTCTCAAATTTAGACAATTAATACTAATGCACTGAGTACTTTTACTTGGCTTAAACTCCAAAGTAAGTGATTCTATACTTTAAAGAAGAGCTAAAACAAATCATCTCTTTTATTTCATAAAAATCCATTCCTGAAAGTAGTTAGTGAGAAGTAAGTGGGAGTTGGAAAGCTATGCTCCATGAGATGAATCTTTATTCGGTCTTTCTTTGATTCACTAGGCAACTTCTGACCACCTATACAACACCACGTGCAAATGGGTAATGTGATGTTTTCTTATGCCAAACATTAAACTTCCCTCTTTTTCTCCAGATCACCTTCCAATCCAGAACATCAAAGGCTAGACCCAGTGAAGACCTTGTCATGATGGGACACACACAGGTGAAAATACCAAAAGAAGTGACCGATTCTTTGAATGCTAACACAGAAAGCAAGTAAGAGAGGAGGATAAGGAGGGAATATATGTTTCCTAGGGCTACAATAAATTATCAATAACTGGGCGCTTACAACGATAGAAATATATTCTCTCACAGAATCAAAGTGAAACCTAGGAGCTCAGAGTCAAGTTGCTGCAGAATCCTACTCCCTCTGAAGGCTCTAGGAAAGAATCCCTCCCTGCCTCTTCCAGTTCTCGGGACTCCCAGCAACCCTTGCCAAACCTTAGTTTGTAGCTGCATCACTCCAGTCTGTGCCCCATCTTCACATGATCTTTCTCCCTGTGTGTCTCATGTAGCTTCTTCTCTTTCTATAATGACACAGGATATAGGATACACCCTACTCCACTATGACCTCATCTTAATGTGTATGAAGAAAAAGACCTATTTCCAAATAAAATTTCATTCATAAGTACCATGAGTTAAGACTTCAACATAACTTTTGACAGAGACACAATTCAACCCACTACAGAGGATGTCTTTAGAGAAAAATTTGGTGATTCGAGAGATCAGATTTACCACTTGGTCCTTCCCTCTTCTTGGTATAGCTACCCATGAAAAAATGTTTGACCTTGGTCCCTCTGAATGTGGGTGCCACCAAGAGATTTAAGGTGCATGAAGAGGATGTTTCCCTCCCCTGGAGTTCCTAGGAAATCTCACAGCCTGCCCACAGATCATTTAGGTAACCAGAGGCATCTGTAACCTGTCCCAGGAGGGTTACACATTTGAAAAGGGGGGGCATATACTCCAACTAGAGAATGGTGGTCCCACAGGTAGGGATGTCAACAAACATTCCCTTTGGTCTTATGAATTTCAAAGGTAGGAAAAAGAGAACACTGCCTGAGAGCCTACTGAGTGTCATTCATCCATTTGTTCATTTATGCATCCTTGCATTCATTCATCCCTATATTCATTTAGAACATAATGGCTCTGGCAACAAGTTTCCTGAATTGAATTTAGATGTTTTCCCTTCTATAAAATGGGAAATAATTATAGTAACTACTCTAAAAGTTTACCTCATGGAAGAAACAATACCTGAAAACAGTGACTGGCACCAACTAAGCACTGATATTGTTACCTACTGCGATGATGATGATGATGATGATGATGATGATGATGATGATGATGATGATAGAGGAAACCTGCACAAAGGTGGAGGGTGGAGATCCATAAACTCCTGCAGATGGAGTGCAGTGAGACAAAACTGTCAAAACAAGCCTTGAATAATTCAGGCTGGCCTGCTGCTTCTGTTACTGGGTTGTTTTAAGACTTGTTTGGCTTTCAAGGGATAAAGATATGTGGCCACTTTCTCTGCACTTTCCAGTTTACATGGGTTAGCCACACACCTACCATTAAACCTGGAAGGGATTTCAGGAGGCCCTCATATTCAGCACCTTTTTTTAAACCATTCTTTCCTAGCCTTGTTCCTCAGTCACCTGTCAATGTGTCATTTCCCTTCCACCTTCCCTCTAATGCATTTGTTAAAAAACAATTTCCAAACTCTGCTTGTTACCAAGAAAGACAATGAGAAAGAAAGAAAGAAAGAAGAGAGCTGGAATATGCTCTTTGAAGAGTCAAAGATTGTAGCGTTTCTCTTTCTAGAGGTTCTGCCTTTGCCTGACATTGAGGTCTGTTTATAAATCTTTAACAGGAGCCAGTGATCCTCTTCTGAAATCTAAACTGCAGACCAGAATCACCTTTGAATGCATTACAGAGGATTTCTTCAGGTTGCATATTTCTCCAGAATTTTAACCAGCAATCTTTTGAGGATTGCTAGTGGAAATGACAGGAGACATGAAATGTGAGAGAATGAGGCTTCCCAGGCCCACACAGTTACCACTTTCCTACTAGGATTGTTTTCTTCTCCACCCTTTTCTCAGGTCAAGCACTTTTTCTGCTCATACCAAGTGACATTCAACCTGACAAAACTAAAGAAGGGCAGTGGGAATAAAGATGGACTTAAAATCCCAGATAAGTGAATTTCAGCAGTTCTGTTTTTCAAAGCATCAAGATATATACCTGGACAATAATATAGAAAGACATTCTTTGTATTGATGATCTACACATGTTCCTGTAAAAACATAGGACGATCCATTATGCCATGTGATGCCATTAGACTCTAAATTATTAAATTATAAAAATAAAAATTTAAGATGGCCACAGACCCACATAATGCCCAATAACAAGTAACCGTGGCTGTAAGAAGTTTCTTCAGGCTGGAGCCTGCTGAGTCTGTCTGCAGCTCATCTTGTTTTTGTGGGTTAAAGGTAACAGAGTCTACACCTGCAAATGCAGGGTCATTCCAGCAGTCATCCTAACTCCTCCAGCCAGCTGATCCCAGATCTGGGCTCTTTTCACACATACAAGAAAGTCCACAGATCTTCCCACCTGGTCATACCCATAGGATGCTGCCTGGTACATGAATATGCCCAGGGATATGCCAGCCAGACAAATTATCTAACATCCCTGAAGAGCAGAGGCCAGGGCCACCTGTACAGGGAACCTGTGATTAGGCAGGTTCCTGACATATCAGAGCAGAGAGACCATGACTTTAGGGGCAGGACCACATACCTTGTTGGCCCAAATTTGCCCTGTCAGCCTGAAGCCTGGGCAAGGACTCTGCTCCCACCAGCTTAAACAAAGTTAAAGGAATTGTAGGGACCTTCGCCACTGCTGAGAGTAATTCAGCAATAGCCTCCCGGCAGGCTGAATCACAATGTGTTCCTTGGGAAATTATATACTTTTAACCTCTAAAACAATATAATTTAAAGGTGAATGTATTTTTCCTCAATAGTTACAGAGCCTCTTATTTCCTCTAAAGATTCTAGGTGGAGGTTATTTTGCTGCCTCTGCATATATATTTAAAGAGATATCTACAATGGACTCACTTCCAAATGTAAGTTTTGATAGAGAGGTATTTAGAATGTTCATGAAAGTAACATTTTTGCACAGGATTTCCTTTTCAGTTAACCCAGTTTTGTAACCAAAGTATACATGCTCATGCTATTTCTCTTAATGACAACAGGATCCTCCTAGACCCTAAGACTGGACAATTTTAACTTATTTAGACTCATACTCTCCATCCTCCTTCTTATCTTCTCAACCAGCCATTCCATCACTGGGTTAGTAAACCAGGTATTGTGGCCTAATTTTCACTGAGGTTTCTTTTGAGTCTATGCTTATGTGATTCCAATATCCTTATATTAAGCAAGATTCTTCCATCCTTGTGCTAGGATCACTGTGTCAGTTCCAATTAAGCTCCTAGATCCCAGGAGCATCCCCACATTATACACTCCTACATATAGCAGACACGATCATCTTCTTTCAATGTTACCCTGCCAGATCACTTTGCTGCTCAAAAAAATCTTCAGTACCTTTTATCCTACGACAGTATTCAGAACCAATATTGTCTGTATCACGTAAGACTATCCCACAAACAAGTTTCACCATGCCCATCCTGCTGCTTACTTGATAGTCTCCAACATATACTCACCATTCCAGCTAAAATAATGTCTTTTTTAGCCCACAAATGCCAAATTCATTCATTTCTTAGTCCTCCATGGCTCATTTGGAATTCTCTTTCATCTTCTCACTTCCTGACTCAATTCCAAGCATTCCCCAATGTTTACCTCTTCTGTAAAGACTTTTTTGACACTGTGCCCTTCTGTTCAAGTACATAGTACATAGGATCAATATCAAATAATTTTGTGCTTCATTGCAAACATTATAGACTGTAATAAGAACACTGTTTTATTGTTTTTTCAGTATACTTTTTTTTCAAATTTCAAGAATTTGGATGTCATAAGTCATCTGTATCATTTTTGGACAAATTCTAGAATATATTATCAAATAGGCAGCTTATGCAGACTTGGAAAAAAAAATAAAAAGATGCCATGTTGCTAACCCGATCCCATTAAGAACAGGCCATACTAGACTAGCTTAATTCATTTTTGTTCTGGAACTTTAGAAAGTTAAAATAGGAAAATGAAAAAAAAATAAAAATAAAAATAAAAAATTAAGAAAAAAAAATAATAAAATCAAATAGGAAAATGGAGTCCAATGCTCTGCATTTCATGAAGTGTTTAACAAAGTCACTCCTTCCTTCAAATTTAAGGACAGTAATATGCTTGATGACTTTCTAGATCATCAAATGACTACACTTAAAGAAGGTCAATCTATATCTCCACCAATCAGTGGGGAGAGATCTAGTGGTATGCTTTGAGGTCCATCCCAAGAACATCTTTGTCAATGCCAGGATGGTAATATTTATAACATACTGTACCTGGGAACATATACAATTTGGAGAAAAATAGTAATATTGAATGACCAAATAAAGTTACAAAATTTTCTGAATTGGCTTGAAAAAGAAACAAAGCTGACAAAATGACATTCAATATAGACAAATTTAAATTTGACACAGACCCACTCATCCAACATGACAAGTAGGGAATCCCTATCACTAAGTCTTTCTGATAGAAGGTACTTTCTTATATTTATGATATTATACAAAATATTCAATATCCAGAAGAGGATTGAACTACATGATGTCAAAAAACCTTCCCAACTTTGAGATTATAATATTTAATGACTCCACATATTTCTATTTTGCACCCCAACTAAATGAAATAAGCTGGATGGTATAATAATAAAAGGAGATAGAATTGGAAGTCAGATAAAGATGGATTCCAGAAATAGGTCTTCCACTTACTAAGTGGATAACTACTACTTCTTTATTTACAAACTAGAAATTGTTCAAGGAATGAGAATTTATCCAGCTAATGCTTAATACATATGACCTACTTTAATGCTTGGCATATATAATTATACATCTTTCTCCATATCCTACCTAATTCTGTTCCTAACAGAGTATGAGGAACACAGTGGGATCTCAGTAAGAAACTTTTTAGTTCTTTGAGATTGAAGGATATCTTGGAGAGGTTACTCACTCATTGGAAAAGCTTTAGAGATGGAAGAAAAATTAATAAAGACATCCCAGGCAGAGGAATGGTCAGTGGAAAGGCAGATAGGAGACAATGCAGAAGTCAGAGCAGATGCTGAGAATGGCGAAGACTCTCACCCACCAGGAATGAGGCATGGCAGCAAGATTGGGTTGGTAGAATGTGCCAGATAGTATAGAACTTAAAGAACCATGCAGCAAGCTTTTAATAAATGGATGCCTTGTGGCACTAATATGATAGTCCAACCTTTACATGCTCTTTCTCGCATATTTTTAAAACATGAGGCATGATTAGAATTTAGACATTTTTCTCTTTTTCTGATAGCAATGCCATGACAAATAGAAGTCACAAAGGATGTTTCTTCTAGCAGCAACCAAATTACTTCATTCTCTTTTTTCTAATTTTCTTTAAAAAGTCAAGATTTACTGATTTGAACCAGGTGCCCTATTGTACTCAGGCATCCTCTTTAGCCAGCAGAGTTTGAAGGCTTATTTCACCAGTTCTATTCTTCCTTTCCTAACACTAACATATTTGACAGGAATATGAGTAGGTGGAAAACATAATGTTTCCAATTGAAGTTCACTAGCAAGCCTGCAGTAGAGTCATTTTAGAGATTAAAGAAAGGATCATTTGGACACATGAATTTGAATATGATTTATAGATTACTTCCAAAGTCATACGCTTGCTTATGTCTCAGACAGCTGTGAAAATAGACAGAAGTCACACAGGAGGTGTTCAGCCCCTAGAAAGGGGGAAAAATATGAAAACTTAAAGTGGCTGATGCAGAAATTAATATTTCAACCTTCCTGTGCAAGGAAAATAAGAGTACCATTGCAGAGATGTTGGATTGCCATGAATATGTGATTTCTGACTTACTAGGGGGGAAATTCCTAATTATGTATTAGAACCCTAAACCTCTCAGGTGCTAATGGGCAATTTAAAAAATGTTTTTTAAAATCATTGAGACTAAAAATCTCCTTTTTAATCAAGATTTCTAAGGCATAATTCTAGCACATTCCTAAACAAAATTAAGGGAAAAAAACAATGCACAATCAAGTTTCATGAGAGAACAGATTTTCACTTTTTAAATTTATCAACAAATGTTTAGTTAGTACCATGTTCTGTAGTACTGGCTATTCACTCCTTTCACCCAGTAAATCTGACCTACTTCTCAATTCGTTCTCTCTCTCTCTCTCCTCTCTCTCTCTCTTGCTCTCTTGCTCTCTCTCTCTCTCTCCTCTCTCTCTCTCTTGCTCTCTTGCTCTCTCTCTCTCTCTCTCTCTCTCTCTCTCTCTCTCTCTCTCTCTCTCTCAGATTTTACCTGATGGACTTTACCATAGGTTTAGGCATAGAAAGCCAAAAGACAAAAGCAATGAAGTGTCTTATGCTTTTACCTCTCTGGCCCTGACTGGGGGTACTTCTACAGTTCCAGAAATAAAGACTTTAGGGGAACTAGAGAAGTCAAAAGAAGTTAAAAGAGAAAGTGGAAAGCCTTCTGGGCCTTTGAAATAGATGGCAGAGAAAACCAAAAACTGAAGTTCTGGGTTTGGCCAAAGGAAATAAGTCATTTAAATCAAGCACAAGAACTTTTAAGTTCATCAGGACCCTACCATTGATATATGCACTTTCCCAGGAATTCTACTCTGCTTCACAGTTCTAGCTGGCAAATTCAGCACATGTATCACTGATATAAAAGAAAAAGAAATAAAACTCTCAAACTACTAGATGTCAGATATGTCCTGAAATCAAAGAATGAATTGCAAAGGATGACAGAGGTTAAGAGTAGGAAAGGTTTATTGAGAGATAGCTCCTGAGTGGCTTGCCACCAAGGCCCTTTGTCAGGGTAATTTATACAGCAAAGTCACAATGTGGGTACAACCTGGGTCAAATTATGACCAACCAGTAAGACTAAAAGTATAGCTGTTTCGCTAATATTGATTGAATAAGGTAGTGGGGCATATAGCAAGGTCATATGGCTAACCATTAACCTTGGCTTATCTATGACCCCTAAAACAGAAGCAATATGGGGAAGGAATGGGCCCAGATATTCTCATCACCCACCCAGGTGTCTGATGTACATTTGGACTTAATGAACTGGGTGTTACCAATTATAATATAGTCTCAAGTTTCTGTTCATCCCTTAGGGAAGCATGCAAGTCTGGCCATTGTGACTTTATCTTGAGGCCTTGCCCTCCCCAGATGCACTTCCAGCCATAGTTCTGATATGTTCTCATCTTCTGCAATGACTTCCTTGAGGGCCCATCCCTGTCTGACTGGCTATTTCTACCTAACTTAGCTACCTATAATATGAACTCCTCATTTACTGTGGTCATACTGATATACTGATATAATAGGGGGAAAATATTGGGGGCTTTATTGTTTTGTTTTTTGATGAAACCAAATACAAATGAAGCCAAGTGAAACCAGAAATATTGAAGAAATTCTGTAATAGAAAATATCTGGGATAAGATCTATAAAGTACTGGGAAAAACATAGCCCCAAAGACAAGCTATCAAAGCAATCTTTCCCAAGGGTGTGACAGAGCCTTCCCAGCAGGCTCATCCTCATCAATGTAGTGCACTACAGAATTACAAAAGGAACAATACTATTAACCAGACTTTTGCACTTCCCCCAGGCTTACAGGGCCTATGAGACTGGCAGCAGCATTTCTTGCCCTTAGGATAGAGCATGACAACTTCTATCTAGGAATATAGGAGATATGACTGGAAATGAAGTTAGTTTAAGGAATAGGGCCTGGAAATGTTTGAATAAATGACTTTAGACTTCCATATACAGTATTAGACCAGGCAATCAGGTGGTTAGAGAGCTTAGCAACATGTAAGAGTAAAATTAAAATACTCTCCGCTGATAGCAAACTTTTTAAAGCTTTTAGTGATAACAAACAGCCTGCTGCAACAAACATGGCATAAATTCACCACCAATGCAATCTCAGGATAAAGCTCTACCACTTTAGAGATTGTGGGAGGTCCCCCAGCCCTCATGCCTCTTCTTCATTCATGGACCCTATGGTAATCTGTCCATCCATTCACTGTTTTGGAGCTCTAATAGAGGGAGAGAACTATTGAGGAAAAACAATGTTCAAAACCACAAAGAAGATTCCACACAATCTACCTTTATGAATCTAATTATTCTTTAATTTATGTCAAGATAATAAGACATTTGAGGAAATTAACTGTCATTTTAAAAAAAGATGGACTTGAGTGAGAGGTAGGGGCTTCCAGGCACCATACCACCACTTTCAGCGCAGAGGAAGGGGCTTCTGCGCCACTGTACCATGGCTCCCAGTGCAGAGGTGACAGCCCCAGGGCGACAAAAGCACACACACCCTGGCCCCACCCTGGTAGAAATGAGAAGACACATAAACAAGTCTCAAAACCAGACTTCCAGATCACCTACAGCAACCACAAAGGGAAATGAGATGGAACACTCTGATACTCAACCACCTGGAATCCCTGAACTGGCAACAAAAGAGGATCTAGAAAAAATGAAATCAGAAATAATTTCTCAGATAACAGCAGAGATT
>NW_004624758.1:5516153-5538099 GCF_000247695.1 Heterocephalus glaber
CCAAACACCCTCACTGGAGGAAAGATAGCCTCTTTAATAAATGGTGCTGGAAAAATTGGGTTTCAACTTGCGAAAGGCTAAAACTCAACCTATATCTCTTGCCATGCACTAAACTAAAATAGAAATGGACTAAAGATCCAAATATTAAAATAGAAATGCTGAATTGGCTGGACAGATGTTCGGTAGAACTCTTGAAGACAATGGTGTAGGAAAAGATTTTATAAACAAAACCTCAGTTGCCCATGAACTAGCACAAACAATCAACAAGTAAGATCTCTTCTGATTAAAAAGCTTCTGCACAGCAAGGGAAACCATCAGCAGTGTGAAGAGATGGCCCACAATGTAGGAAAACATCTTCACCTGCTGTTCCTCAGACAAAGGTCTACTGTCTAGAATCTACAAAGAAATTAAAAAACTCCGACCTCCCAAATTTAATGACCCAATCCAAAAATGGGCATCTGAAATGAACAGACTTTTCTCACACAAAGAAGTAGAAATAGAAAATGAACATATGAAAAAATGTTCAACATCACTGGTCATTTGAGAGATGCAAATGAACACAACACTAAGATTCCACCTCACTCCTGAAAGAATGGCTGCTATCATGAAATCAACCAATAACAAATGCTGGTGGGGCTGTGGAGAAAGAGGAAAGCTGCTCCACTGATGGTGGGAGTGTAGACTGGTGCAACCACTGTGGAAATCAGTATGGAGATATCTCAAAGAACTAGGACTGGAAGTCCCATTTGACCCAGCTATTCCCCTGCTGGTTATGTTCCCCAAAGAATTAAAAGAATCATACCACACTGATATATGCGCACCCATGTTCATAGCAGCACAATTTGTAATAACTAAAACTTGGAAGCAGCCCAATTGCCCATCAACTGGAGACTCGATAAAGAAAATGTGTTTTTTTATAAAATGGAGTACTACTCAGCCATAAAAAATAAAAAATTAGAGATATTTATAGCTAATAAATGGATGCACATTGAGGCAATACTCTTAAATGAAATAAACAGGATACACATGTTTAAATTCTGTAGTATGAGAAACTGAAAGTGTAAATAAGGACTAAAAGGTATAATAGATGATATGAAATAGGAAGAAAAGGGGCAATGGGGAAGGGGAAGTGGGAGGGGTACAGGAAAGGAAAGAAGGGAATGGAATTCATATGAGAAAATGAAAAAATGGAAACAAAGTCTTTTTAACGAGGCAAGGTTGGAGGGGTTGAGGGAGGGCATGGAAGGGGGAAAATTAAGAATCAAGAGAGATTATGTAAAGGTGCAAATTTGCAATGATGAATGTCATTATACTATATACCTAAAATGTACCACCAATAAAATAATATTTTTAAAAAGATAGACTCAATATGACATCATAAGAAATAAAAATGATTGAGGAAAGTAAATGTTTATTTATTTATGTACATATATGGTAATTTTTGTCAAATGAAAACATTGTTGTGTGTTCTCATTCACCTTATTAAATGGATTTAGCGCCTTACAACTTTTGGCTCTTCTACAAAGTGAAAAAAAAAACAAACATGAAGACTAAATGTTTTGAATCAATAGCTGCTACGAAATAATTTAGAGAACAAGAAAAAATGTTAGAAATTAAAAATATGATTACCAGTTTTTAAAAATCATCAGTGTATGGAATAGATCATTGCAATAATGATAGAGAAATTTTCCCTGGAAAGGAAAGTAGAAAATATGAGGTTGTGGATGATAAATAAGGAAGCCAATACATATATCTAAGTCCAAAAAATAGAAATTAGGGAGAACAGATGAAAATAATTAAATAAATAATGATGAGAGCAGAGTCCTAGAGGTTAAGAGAATTATTTTTAACGAAAATTCCTAGCAAGTTAAAAGCAATGTGAATAGAAACTACACAAATCTGCACAAACTTTGGTGAAATTTCAAAAATCATTAAAAGATGAATCGAGAAAGTTATCTAGAAAGTAACATCAGAATGACAACATATTTCTGAACAGCAGTAAAGAAACAATTCTTTCAAAGTTCTGAGAGAAAGATTTGCAATTTGAAATCTATACCCAGCCAAACTATCAATCAAAAGTGCAGTAAAAATAAAGACATTTTTAGATAAGGAATAAATCTAGATATAAAGCTTTTAAAATGTCACTCCTTTGTATTTCATTCCAAAAAAAAGTCTTGATGAAAGGCTGAAGTAAAACAAAACTGGAATATAAGAACAAAAATGAGACAAAACAAAGATATTAAGAAAAATAATATCTGAGCATGACTCAGAAGAAAGCAAGCTGTGAAGAAATTAAGACTGAAACCTTTGACCTCCGTGGTGTAAGGTCTCTTTTAGAGGTTTAGGATTACATGTTCTTTTCTTTGGATCCAGTCACTTCACTAGGATGACTTTTATAAAAACTATTATTCTTTGGTTAATATTTAGAATTAACTGATCAAAAAGCATAATAGAAGACAACTGTGGTGAAAATGAATATTTTTAAATTTGACAACATAAATAGAAACAGCAACAAAATCAAGAACAAAAAGGAGATGTAGAAATAATATGTGTGGTATGTTATATAGTGGGAATTCCACGTCCAAATGTAAGTCAACAAGTAAAGAATGGAGAGTTTATAAAGGCATAAAGCTAACCATTAGAATTTCTGAAAATGATAATATAATAAGTAAAGACTTAGGAAGTAAGAAGGCCAGAGGAGGTGAACAATATTGTAAATAACCAAATATCTAAAATTTCCATAAGAAAATGTCAAAATATAGTTTCAAATGTTGATAAATAAAACCATAAAATTCTCTTACTTAGAATTTTAATTACAGCTACCAATAATCTAAAAAAGGAAACTTGAATTTCAGAGGAATTAAATTAGGATACAGGAAGGGGAAACACATAAAAGCAAATTTTTCTTGTCATTTTAGAACCCTGAGTAGTTCGAATAATTTTTTTTCTGTTTCTCGTAAACAGGTTTTACTTTAGTTTTCAAATTCATACATGAAATCTTAAGGGAAAAATGTTATATTCTGCCAGCTATCAAACTGTGAGTAGCACCCCCAGAGTAGGCTGGGTCACTTAGAACTACAATATGGCAGCTGAAGGGAAGGACTAAGACAAAGGATCTAGGATTTGCTTTATGATTTAGACATATGAAAGATTCACAGTATGACCAAGGCAAGACTAACCGCACATGTAGCTTATTAATAAACACAGAAAAATCATTAATTCACTTGTGCATTCACTTACTTCATTGTTTATCCATTTATTCCCTCTGCCTTATTTCCTCACTTATAAACCTTTTATTCATTATTCATTTATTCATTCAATGTTTACTCATAATATAAGACAGGCTCTCTTCCTTCATGAAGTTTAAAAATCTAGCTAGAGGCACAACAATAACTTAATACACTACCTCCTGGGGCCCTTCTAACCTTAAAAGATGACAATTCTCAGACTCAGAAGAAATTGGCGGGGGGGGGCTTTGTATACGTGTACTTTCATAGCAATTTTTTTTTAAGATAGACTCTATAAAAGACAGAAAATATATTGGGGAAGAAATGCAACCAGAGGGAAAGAAGAGTGACAGAAATAAAGAATGTAGTACATAAAGGGGGAGGGAGAAAGAAAAAGAAGAGCTAGACCTGCATGGTGAGAAACTAGAACAGATAAATGAAAAACGACAGCAGAGAAAGTCATGGAGAGCTCAATTAATTAGTTATTGTCCATTTCCTTGAGAGACCTCTAACAAATCTGTCCTTGTCAGTGACAGGAAATCTTTTTGAATTCTTTGTAAAAGGATATTAATGGCCATCCCAAGCTTCAGCCCCCTCCATTGCGATGCTGAGATGCAGGGAAGTGGGAGGAGTTCCTGTAGGTCATACTAGGAGTCAGCCTGGGCACACCAACAATATTCTTCCAGCCCACAGACTGTCAACCCTCTCTCCTTGACTGCTACATCCGAGGCTGACATTTAATACCCTAAGGATATAGATGTTTGAAGGCTGGTTATTGTAACAAAGGAAGCCATCCAAACTCTGCAAGACCAAATGGATCAGATAAAGCTGACATAGAGATAAATCTGTTTTACATCCATTCTTGCACAAGTTTTGCTAATCTATGTAGTTATAGCTTTCTTGCTGAAAAGAAAAAAAATAACCAACCACATGTCGGCAAGTCCACATCATGTCCTTATTTTTAATCTCCAAGGTAAAACATTCTAGGCAAAGACCATTTTTATGCTGACTTTTGCGTGAACTCTATTAACATTGGATGACACAGAAAGAAAATGAGAAAGGTGGATGAAAGGAAGGAGAGAGAAAAAGAAAAAGGGAGAGGATTTCTTCTTGAATGGCTGTATAATGCAGATCTTTTTAAAATGAATGAATCCTGCTCCATCATTGACAGAGGCTCGCTTCTCTTCCAGTCAGTCAGACACCTACTCTTCATTAGCCAGTATTTATGCTGCCAGATTGGACTTTCATATGGAGGCCTGAAGCAGCAATGGTACAGATGGCAGGAGAGCTCTCATGAGATTGATAACGATGAAGAAAGATGCCACATTAAGTCAGAAGGTGCCACTGTTAACATCCCAGCTCAGAGGGGAGTATTTCTAGCTAGCACTCCCCTCCAAGGGCTGTTTATCTTCTGGCTTCAACTAAAATTCATTTCCCTCCCCCAGAAGCTCCCACCCTCTTGCTGGCAAGTGAGTGACATATTTGCTTTCTTTTCTTTTGTGTGTCAACTGATTTTTCCATAGGTGCTTAACATTTACTCTTTAAAGGTGGTTAAGATCCTAGCTGCAGAGGGGAACTAGGGAAAGAGGGGAGCGGGTAGAGGCAGAAGGCATTTTAGTCCACGTTTTCTTTAACAAAGGCACCACTATAAGAAGTTCTGTGCAGGAAACCTGAATGGCGTTTATTGTTTCGAGGCAGTCCCTCATTGCATCTGCTGCCTTTCAAGACAAACACTGTGTTCATAAACCCAGAGCCCTGCCTCCAAAGCCTTCAAGAAAGGCCAGTCTCCAGGGTGCAGGGCTGAGGGCTTGGCAAAGACAACCCCACTGAAGGATCCGCAGTGGGAAGCATTCCCTGCTGCCATGGAAGAGGACAGCCTCCTAACTCCCCCTTGAGCCATTTGTGCCTTCATTTGCTGCCTAAGCCAATTGGTTCTTCATTGAAAGAAAGCACAGGTCCTCATCTATGAAGTTGGAGCTTTTCCACTGCAGAAAAATTTTAAAAATCCAATATAGCTGTGGAGGGGAGAGCATTTTAGTCTGCTTGGTCCTGGCCACTGGTTTTAACTGGCCAATGACAGACTCTCTCCTTGGACCAAACTTGAGGCTGCCTCCTCTAAGCTTAGAGGCTTCCCAACTTTAGGCTTCCCTTTCTATAGCTGTACAGTCCAGTTTGAGCAAGAATCCTGCTAGGTCAGTTTAGTAAAGTCTCGTCACCCTCCCTATCTTATCACCCTGATCTGCCTTCAGAAAGGTTCTATTCAATCAGTCTAATAAGAATCCTCCTTACCTCTGTTTCCTTTTAAGAATTTTTCCATCTATGGACCTCCACTCTGCTCCTTGGTTACAAATTCCCATTTTTCCTTGTTGAAATGAGTATCAAAATGTACAACAGATAATGTAAAATAGGGGGAAAAAAATCCAAAGGGGAAGAGGAAGTGAGAGGGGCTAGGGAAAGAAAAGAAGGGATAGAAATAAATATGAGAAAAGGAAAAAATGGAAACAAAGCCTTTGTAAATAGGGAGAGGTGGAGGGGTTGAAAGGAGGGCAGGGGAAGGAGGAAAAAATAAGAACCAAGAGAGATCATGTTCAGGTACAATTCCCAATGATGAATGTCATCATATTGTATACCTAAAATGTACCAATAAACTTAATGAATAAAAAAAGGAAGAAAACAAAAAACAAAGTCAAGTTCAGTTTTTTTCCCCCACTGCACGACCCCCATTGCATTGGCCCCTGTACCTATTACCACATGGCCTTTCTTGAATAAATTCTGCCTTACTGTGTTCAACAAATGTCATGAATATCTTTTCCTTTCATACCAGAAACATCTTTGGCATTAAAGCAGGGAATGAGCTCTCTGACTCCTCCTGACATCTCAGTCTCCCTGGATGGGAACCCAATGCCAAGGCAGGAAATGACAGTGGGTGTAAGTTCTCAAGCCCCCAGTGCAATCAGATAGGGAAATCTTTCCCTTGTTCAAAAAGAGTCACCCAGAAACCAAAACAACAGACAAAACATGACATAATGGGACTTCCAAACTTAGCAAGTTTGGAAAATTTGGCTGTTCTCACTCAACTTTAGTGATATATTATCAGAGTCCATCCTAGAAAATGCAAGCTGGGAAACACAGAGAGGCCATGTCAAGTATTCCATAGCAGCAATCATAAATTCATGTTAGTATGTAAGCATTTAATTAGCTTCCCAAGTTTACAGGAACTCTAGTCAGTTTAAGACACTCTAGGTCAGTTCTGACCAGACCAGCCCTCTTGGACATAGAATATCTACCACCTGGGACAGGTACTTGGAGAGTCTTAATTGAAGGAAATTTCTATTTTTATGTCAACATGACATACCATCATCATTTGCTCCCCCACAAAAACACACAGAGGGGCAACTAGTCCAAATAACTGGTTTAAATCTGTAAATTACAGCACTGCTTCAAGGAACTTTTAAGGTCATTTTGTGTCGATGGATAAGTTAGATGGCATCATAAAATTTTTAGAGCTAATGTAATGTAATACAGTAGATTCCTCTCATCAGTTGAGAGTGTGTGAGGTGTTACCCTTCTCTCCCTTTCTTTTGACTGTCCTTGAGTCCTGAAAGAGAATTACTCTCCCAGCAGTGGTTAAGCTACATACCTCTTCAGGATTCAAGGTCTCAGTATCTAGGTCTTTCTCTTACTTTCCTCCCCCCAAGAGAAGGGATTGCTAAATATAGTTAATTTTCGGATTTGGTTGCATTTCTGCTGTGGAGTCCAATTCTCTCCTACATCTCCTGCGTGTATTTCTTCTTGAAGTTCTGCTCTTTAGTGACCTTCTCATATGGTTTTATTAAATGCCCTCTGCCTTAGTAAATTACAGTACTTTGAAGCCTTGGAGTTTCGCATATAAAAAAGCAAGCGCCTCTGTATACTGCCCTGGGATAAGGTGTGATGAAAATCCCATACAAGCTGAACTGTACTTCCTAATCAAATGGGTGTAACAGATGGCTGCTGGAGCAAACCATCACAATGGAAATATCTGCAGTTCTCATGGTAACGGAATCTGCCAGGTCTGAGGGATTTGCTGTTTTTCAGGACATCTGAGCTGCAATCTCTTTCGAGCTGTCTAGCAGTCTCCATCTCCCTCTCTCTCACTCTCTCAGCATGATGGAGATAGAGTTGAAAGGTGGAGTCCGGTTTTGCATTCCAGCTGTGATTAAAGACACAGGCACACATCCTGGGAGATAATACGTTGCATATTCATTATGCTATCTAGAACCTCTTTAGCTACTGGGACATGACTGTCCCACAATGACACTATGCCTTCTTCAGTAGTAAAGGGGGGTTGGGATGAAGAAGATCAGAGACTGACAGCCAGGAAGAATATGAGGAATTAAGATGCATGAGACGTACCTTGTAATAAAGATATGAAGCAATATTAAAACTAGCAGTTGTTTCCATTTTGTGGCAACATGTCAAGATGACTTAACATAGCAGGATAAAACATCTGGCCTGGGGAAAAAATACATGATGCCAAATTTCCAAATCATACTGTAGACTATGTGGAAGAAAAACAAGAGATAAGCAACTGTGTACCTTTCTAATAAGTGAAAGCATCTGGAAGATTCCTTTATACTCCACAATCAGAAAGGAGATCCATCTCAGAAGGTAAAGGTTGGCATATAGACACTGAGCTTTCACTATAAATCTAAGGTTTGGGTTTAAACCCACAGGACTATGTTGGAAAAGAGGAGGTTTTTTTCATTATTTTCTCCTCGTGCTATTCATAACCTTCTGATTTTATACCAGTGCTCAGAAAGGGGAAAATAATGAGTCACAATTCTATTTTATTAAAGTATTTTTCTCCAAATCCCAATCGATTTAAAGAAATAAAGAAAAGTATACTGCCTTCTTTGCTGTAGTATCAGCCAGCAAACACACACACACACACACACACACACACACATGCACACACACACAAGCACACACACACACGCAGACACACAGGGTTGATTCACAGCTGCCTGGTCCCTTGAGTCTTTGAGCTTGAAGATCAGACAACATATAAGAATTCAGCCATGACTCAAAATGGAAACAAAGACAACCATTCTTAGCAAACCCAGCAAAGTGAAATGAAAAACTACAGGCTGGAGGGTGAAGCCCCCTAGCACGCTCACCCACCCCATTGTCCTTGAGGGCACTACTGTTAAATACATATGACAGCCAAAGAGATGAGGAGAATAGTTTCCAGAAAGCAATGATTGGATCTCCCTTTTCATGAGGTAGAATAGGCAGGACTATGTAAGCCGGTAAAGTAGCACTTGAAAACAGGCCCTGGGAGGCAGCATTGTCTCCCTCCTCATATGGTGCCTGAAGAACATATTATATTATATAACCTTTACCCAAGCCTGCCCTGCTTTGACTGGGACCCTCTTCCTTCAGAAGCCTGCAAATAACAACTTGTGGATGACAATCTCCTTCTTAACAAGCCGGATTAGTTAGTTTAAAGCAATGAACTGAGGCCATTTGTGCAGATGCTAATCAAAAAAGAAAAAGGAAAAAAATTATAAAAGACCAATGTGCCTCCGCCTCTTGTAAGTACAATATAGATAAAGAGGAGCGTGTCCCAGGGCCACATCTGTGAGCTGACCTCTAAGCCACACAAAGGTCTTTGGGACTGAGGGGTTAGAAAAGGAGGGAAGAAGGTTTGTATGAGGCTAGTGGCAGGCAACAGTGGTTCTGAAAGGGCAGCTATCAGACAACTGCTGAAGCTGTTTCTTTCTTGGAAATTGTTCTTTATTTGTCTCTTATGAGGTCCTTTTTTTCACAGATACTTCTTATCTCCTAGCACAGAGCTTGGCACACAGTAGAGGTAAGTATTGAACATTCGAGAGATGGAAAGATGGTGCTTAGAGGAATATTTAAGGAAAGATTACAAAGTGTCAAAATGTCAAAAACAAATCCTGCACATGTGTGACTGTCCTCTTTTTCCTCTCCACATCAAGAACAAAAAAAATAAAATTGCATTAAACAACAGTCAGCACCTTTGGAAAGACATCCTATATCTTCAGAGATCAATGGCCAGATTGATTATTAACATTCAACCATGACTGGTACTTTGAAATACATACATAGAAAGAAAGGCTACTCAGCTGATGAGTCAAACATAGAATAAATAAATATTGCAGAAAATTTAAGTCCATTTAAAAAGACTTTTTTTTCATTTCATCAGCTTCTCTGAGAGGTCACTTCTTTCTACATCACACCTAGGAAACTGACCCATGAGGGAAGGAATGTTTTGTTTTCTTTAAAACATTTTGAGGACAACATAATGTGCACTCTATTACATATTGAGTCTGATTGCATAATCAGTGTGAGAAAGAAAAGCAAATTTCTAGAGAAAACACTAGTTGTCATATTACAAAGTACCACACACACACACCACCGTTTCTACTGGCTTCCTAAATTTTAATGCTTTCACAGTACATATTGTTGTTTTAAGAATTTTCTAAGCCAAATGTTTGCTGGAATGCTAACCTTGGAAGAAGCTCAGGACATCCTATGGAGATAATTGAGTTAGAAGACATTCAACTACCCTAGAAGTTAGAGAAGGGTATATTTGAGAATGGGAAGGATTCTTAAAGAGCAAAACATAAAAGGTGCTTCTCTGAGCAACACTTATCTTAACACTCACAACAAGAAATTTATAATCAAGCTCAAAAAGATACAGATAGAGCTTCAAAATGGTCCTTCTATAATTTATACAGAGTTCAAATTTAAAAATTAATCTCTTCATATATATTCAGCCCACATTACCTCTAAGCTACAGAGAATTTTTTGGTTTACTGTCAACGATTGTCTCATTGCCTCATATTCCTGTCACCTAGAGCTGAGGAATAGGATTTTCTGAACATGGTGTTGCTGCTCCCAATAAGTTTTAGGATCAGGTTGGCAGACTTCACCTAATTCCTTGGGATGTTCAAAGCCCATGTAGGACTTCTGACCTGTTCTTTCAAAAGAGTTCCCTTATTTCCAACCTTCCCTAGAACAGATCCGCAAGAATTGAACCAGAATGCTTTGTTCCAATTGAACAAATTCCTGATTCCTGATTCCTGAGAGGAATCTACTACGCAAGACAAACTTACAAGGTGCTGAGGCCTACAAAATTGAGTCAGTACTGTCTTGCCCTCAAAGAGTTTACAGTCAAGCTGCAATGGTTATGACATAAAGCTGGACAAGATAACCACACAAGTGCTCCAAGTGCCTTGCAGAATCAAATAATAGTTTACAAGATACTCTAAAAAATGTAAAATTTGATGAACTTTGAAAAGTTATATGTAAGATACCAAAACACTGGGCATGTGGTGACATTCCAAATGTAAGAAATAACATAAACACTGGGGCAGGAAAGTGTTTGCACCATCTTTGGTACAGCAAAGAGACTTGTTCAGCTGAGAAAAGACAAGTATAGAGAAACAATGCTGGAGTCATATAAGAGTAAATGGTGCTTAAACCCTTGAGCATTTGAGCACCATTGACTATTATCAAGCAAAGAGTTTCATAACTGAAAATTGTATCTTTACTAAATTTCCAAAACACCTTTCTTTGTGATGTTTCCAAGGGTGCAAATAACAGTCCTAAAGATGCATCAACAACAGGTAGTCCCAAAGGGGGATCCAATTTGTATGAAGCACCTTTTTGCCTTCTGAAAGTGTGACCCTTTAAGATTCAAAACAGCAAGTTGTAAAACTGTCCTGTTTTGTATGTTTTTGGAAATAAATAAACTTTTCTATTTCAATATTTGGCATAGTGACAAGACCTAAGAGGAACTAGAGAGATAATTAATAAGGGCATGAGGGGAAAGTGCAATTAAAAATGGCAAAGACTACTCTGTACATAAGTGCTTCATACTGAGAAAGATTATTACTGAAATCTCCAGCTTCACACTGAAATCAAATCACTCTGAATGGATAATATGAACATTGCAGTGGGGAGCAGGGAGAGCCATCATGGTTCCTAGACTCCAAATTACAGGAAAAGCAAAATTTTGTCCTGGTCAGCATCATTTTCTATCCACTCCATTTTTAATGCTGTCCCTCAGTTTCCCTAACCAGAAGTTAGATTGAGGGTCTTCTAGAATGGTCTTTCCCAGGGAACTTTGAAATAAAACAAAACCAAAAAATAAGCCTCCTAGGAAACAAGAAAGGTAAACTCCCTTTACCTGAATAATGGTCTTTGTTGGAAATAAAATCTCATTGGAGCAAATAAGAAAGCTCAAGCCCACCAAGCCTTGAGATACCTGAGCCCCAGGCCCAGTTCACAGAGCCCACTTAAAATGCTGAGGTTTCCTATCAAAAAGCAGTTCATGTGCTTGTCACTCATAGGCGAACTTTTGGCTTCTGCCTTTTTCAGTGTAATAATTCAAAAATGAATCATTTCCTGCAATTTAATTTCATCACCAAATGAGAAGTATAGAAAGATTAGGTCCCAGGACATGGATCTATCTCCAGAAAGCGATCAAACTCCCTGGGCTGCTGTAAGTGAAGATTTAATTGGACACAGTAGGTTCTGTATTGTTGTAGCATGGAAATAAGTTATTTTAAAAATGGACAGAGACCACTGTCAGCTCAGCGGCATAATGGTTAGAGAAGAGTTTTATTCCAATTATTTCTAATTATTCTAATTATTATTCCAATTATTATTATTATTCCAATTATTATTTCTTGAGATAGAATTGCTTACATCAATTTCAGTTAGTTGTCAATAGCATCATTATTTTATAATCACCATCACCATCATCATCGCTCTGTCCTATATTTTTCTGGTAATATTAAAGAGGGACAATAACCAGAGAGGAGTACTATATACTGCCTCAGGTCTCTTCACTCTAGGTTAAGGAGGTCCAATGAAATAAAAATGTGATGAATAGATCCTGATCATTCTGGCTTAAAATACATGGCTTACCTATATTTAAATAAAGCTTTATTAGAACACGACTACACTCATTCATTTATGTATTATCTACATACTACATAATATCTGCTTTTCACTAAAAGACAGGGTTCACTGATTAGCAGTTAATGGTGGAGATCATGTGGCCTGCAAAGTTTAAAATGTTACTCTCTGGTTCTTCATTTTATCAATCTCTTCTTTAAATTATCATCATCCTTAGCACCATGGTCCCTTCCACTTGCAGAAAGTGTGGAGAGTCTGAGTGTTTTTAACACATCTCTTTAAGTAACACCTTTATAGTACATAAAGGAGACGATCACAATGCCCAGAGGCACCTCAAACCAGTTTTACTTCATGGGAGATTTGGAATTGGCACTGCATTTATCACAGCACACTAAGAATAAGGCTGTCACCTTGTGTGCAGAGTGAGAGCTGGTTCCTGGTTGTCAACAAGAATGAGAGGCCCTAGGGGCTGGGGATTTAGCTCAGTGGCATGGTGCCTGCCTCACTAGCTCAAGGTCCTGAGTTCGATCCCCAGTACCAGAAAAAATAAAAAATGAGAGGTCTTGTGCTTGACCCATGGACTGGGACTGTTCATTAGAAAATGACAATGAGCATTTTTAAACCTGGAAATTGCTTATTAAAACACCTTATGTGCAGTACATTTATAACTGTGCATATTCTCATCCAGAAGTGGAAAAATATAAATGGATAAACATCAATGTTGAAAATTAATCTGATGAGACTCTTGGACATTACAATAGCAAATATATTGGAAATAATTTAAAGCCTAGATTCATACCTGAGTTCAAATCCGGAATCCCATAATCTATGTATCATCGGGCAAATTTCATAAACGCCCTAAGCTTGAATTACTTCAATTGCAAAATGGAAATACTGATAGATACTTTTAAGGGTTGTTTTAGGAATTAATTCCTGAGTAGTATCTGGAAAAGTGCAGTATATGCTCAAAAAATGGTAATGGTAATGACTATTAGTGTGTTGTATTTGTCTTCAGTCAAGAAGACAAGAGAAGTCCTTCCTTTAAAAGGCTAATTTAAATATTCTTAATAAACAAGGATAATATTTCCCAAATGATCTAATTTTGTATTCAATTTACTTTTAATATCACGGCTTTAAAATATTGTGACTTGTATGTTTGCTTCACTTCTATTCCCAAAGTTTTTTCAGCTTTATACACAAAGATATTTGTGTGTAAAGTATGATACGAGTGAGAGCCAGGAATTTGCCCATTTCACAGAAAGTAAAGTTACACCTAGAGTCTTCCAATTACTACATTAGGTAGAACCTCTGGCTCTGAGACCTCATTGCTCAGAGCACTCAGTGCTACCCTGAACTTTGTGTAATGATATTTATATAAATACCTGAGAAAGCAGCAGATCCCAATCAGAAAGCTACCATGGAAAAAATAAGAGAAAGGGCAGAAGATCTGGAGGAAAAAAGCAAGGTACTCAGGAAAGCAAAAAGGTAACAGAAGGATGATGCTTAAGAATTCAGACAAATGCAATGTGCCTTTAAAAAGGACCATGTCTACACTTCTATATTGCTTACTATCAGAAGCAAAGCCAGAGGGATGTACATAGTGAGATCTTTGTCTCATTTCAGGAAGGATACAGGATAAAGATTCTGTGCCAGTAATCTTCCTTGGATTAATGGTTTCTCTTTTATCTGCAGTATTTCTGCTCAGATGTCTTTTCTCTGAATGAGTCAGAGGAATGCAAATGCTGGGTGCAGTCCGCCTGAAATATTCAAATCCAGTTTTGCAATGTTTTGCAGGTTTGGAGGGGGGAAATTATACACACGCACGCACACACGCACGCACACACACACACACACACACACACACACAATGAAGAAATGGCAGATGAGAATTACAGATACACCAGCCAGCAATACAAAAACGTGGTATTTCAATTTGACAACAAACTCATTTTTCTTTTTCCATTTCTTTGTTTTTCCAGATCAACATTTAGATGCTTGGTAAGAATCGAAAGAATCTGCAACATTCTTTTGTGAGACTCTGAGTCTCATCAAGAATGTATCTGACTACATGGGAAACAAATTTTATTTTAATTCCCAAATGACAAACTTTCATTATGCAAAGAGAACCTCCCTTAAGAAAGCATTCTCTACACCCTGATAGAGAGAAGGTGAGACAAGTTGGACAGTTGTCATGATTTGTGTTTATTTTCCTGATTCCTCCTTTTACAGATATACTCTGAACCCTTTATTCTCATGTTCAGTCATAGACTTGCAGGCAGTGTCTCACTATTGTGGCTAAGAGGGCTTCCTCTAAAAGGAAACCTGAATGGCATTAATATTCAAATCCTCTGGCTAGATCTGCAGTAGCCTGATGAAGCTTGCACAGAGCTCCTGTGCTGCAAGGGAACAAATCTTGGGAAATACAGCTGAGTAAATTGGGATTTAGCTTCCGTCCCCATGTGCAGTACTTAACATGAAACCCTCATAATGAAAGGTCTCTTCCAAAGGCTTTTATTGCTTCAAGAAAGAGTTCCTACAATGTGAACCCAAGGACAGAAGGAGGCTTTCTTATTTTCCTTTCCACATCATGTGAAAGAATAATCTCATGCCTTCAGGACAAAAGCTTCTTTAAACAACAAAGTGAAATGCTTTCAATGTCCATGAACATCTCCCAACATCAATGAGATTGTTGTTCACAGATGAAAAAGGGGAAAAAAATGTTGGGCATGAACAATTGGTCAATACGACATTACCCTCAAAAACCAGAAAGCCAGAATTTGAAATGTGAAACATCTTTCACTCCTATTAAATTAAGACTGACGAGTTCTCAGGGATGTTCAACATCCTTTGACTTTGTTTAAATAATTTATAGCCCTTCTCCCTGCTATAGTTTCTGAATTTTTCCAAACACACACCTAAATTAAGGCTGGTGAAGGCTTAGCACAAGAACATGAAATCATATTTCTTTTTTTAAAGACTTTTCACGAATTGGTCCTGGAACATCTGTTCAGCATTCACTAACACCTAGAATGTCCCAGTACTATACTGGAAACTGAAGCACAGATATGAGTAAGACACCATCCTTGCCTTCAGAAAGCTAATGTCTATCAGAGAGAAAAAACAAAAACAATACCTAGAATACAATATAGCAAATGCAAAGGAAGAGATCATTACAAAGGAGAGACCACTCTGGAGGTCTAGTGTCATAAACAATAGCCATTTGAGTTGAGCCTTAAAAAAATTAACCATTGGAGAATCAGGCAAAGAAAGAAAAAGAGATCTAAATTGAAAAATCTCCAAATAAAATAAATATACTTTAAAATACAGCCACCTCTAGGAACACAAAAAGATGTCGGCTTTGCCCAGTCATATTTGTTGAGTTTCTATTATCTTTACTCTCTACTGATCAAGAATTGATTTATGTCACACCAGGGCCTATCTCAGAGGGTTACATGTAAGAATGCTTAGTCCTCAGTTTCTCAATGTGAGGTTTTAGTGATCCTGGCCTCTACCTGGCAGTTGTTTCTCAGACTCATTTCCTCTCCAGAAAACCAATCAAAGAATAAAATCCTCCATGGTTTTGGCAGCCACGGTCATTGAACACAGGTCCTTCTTGGATGGATTCCATTCAGTCTATAGTGATCTAAATGAGAAAGAGGAAGCAGAGCATAGAACCATGGCCACAGGAGGGGAAGGTGTGTCTGGTCCAAGAGTACAAAAAAGACTGTGAAATAACTGCTATTTATATTTTCTTGGAAGGGCTCTGTCATCCTCTGTGTGTTCTCTAGAATTGAAAAATGATCAAAGTACATAGCAGAATCCCAATTTGAGTGGCTACAAGTTACTCACTGAGTGCTTTGAGGGAATCAAAATGTGATGCAGCAAAATGCCTTTGGTCTTTCACACCAGAATTTAAATAATCATCTTTGCTACAAACAAAGAATTTTATCACATCTGTAAACACATCCCAGTCCACCAAATTCATGTTCTTTGGATAAAGTCACATATAGCCAGGAAGGATTAAATGAGCATTAGGATGTTCATTTAAATGAGATAGAGACTCATTTACTCATAATGAAGCTCAGTCATCACATAGTGTAAAAACTGACTTAAGTCTTTTCATGCATCAGATAAGATAATTCTGGCAAAGTTGGCACTGACACCATTAAAAAACAATGATGAAGAAGCTTGCCCTTGTTGTTGTCATTTTAATTATCATTATGAGTAAGGAAAATGCATTTCCTTCTTCAGCATACTTATCTTTCAACTTTTTATTACTGTAACAGGGCCCATGTCACTAATGAGTGTTAAAAAAAAGGAAAGGCAGCATGTGCATAAACATGAAAGAGAGACAGAGACAGAGAGTAACAGAGAGAAAGCAGGAAAAGAGGATGGAAAGGAAAGAAAAAAAGAAGAAAAAAGGGAGGAAGGAAGGGAGACAAAGAGAAACAAGCAATAGAATCAGAGAGAGAATGAGACAAAGATACCAAAAAAAGATAGACAAACAAGGATTATTTTGGATGATTCTTCCTGAATATCAAGCAGAGTGCATTAATAATCTCATGGAAAAGATTATTTTTGTACCAGATCGAGAAACCTGCAAAGCTTCCAAGATCCACTCAGAGTTTTCAGGCAAGACAGCCCAGAATTTCTTGTTAAAAGCTTAAGGGCTCAATTTATGCTAAGTATTCAAGGAAATGTCTCATCCAAACAGGATATCATTTTTCATATTAAAGAAGCAAACTGATCTTGGTGCATAAATGTTATTATTCACAGTCACAAAGGAAAGTGGCATTTTCTTTCTCTTCCTTCATAGGAAAAGAAGGAGGCTCTCTCTTCTTTGGAGCTAGAAGAGGACTAAGGAATTCTATTCCTATACCTGAAGAAAATAACTTGTTTTTCTCAACCCCAATAGGTGGGTTCACAGACCTCCTCCAGGACACTGGTTGCTTTGATGGGTTAGTGTACAGAATGCGCATGTTGCTTTTAAACATATGTTTGGGGGAAGAATCAAAGTTAATTTCATCCTGCGAAAAGCTAGCAGATTCCATTAGTGATTGCGACTTCACTTCAAAGTGATAAGGCTGCGGGATATAGGTTCTCAGAACTGAATGTCCAAATGGGAATTTATGATGTAGAACTTCAGTTTTATCAACCATTGGTGTCAACATACATACAAAAAAAGAAAATTTTCCCCTAGCAGAAATGTTAAAGTTAACCCAGTGAACCAGTTATACTTTTTATAACCTGCTATGGTTTCTTCCCCTATAGTTTCCCCTATAGTTTCTTCCTCTAGAAAACATGTTACATGGGGCCAGGGATTTAGTTCAGTGGTTCCGCTGCCTGCCTCGCAAGCCAAGGACCTGAGTTCGATCCCCAGTACCAAAAAAAACACATGTTACATGATGGGTAGGCAGGACATTGGGATAACCATTTCAGGTTTTTATATTAATACATCATAAAGAAGGCACATTACATCAACCCATATTATCTCTTCTGCTAATGATCACAGCAAAATCTCAGAAGCAGTAGAAACAAGATGAGATTACAGCCCTTTCTCTGGATTGTCCTTATAACATCTTTATCTGGTAGCATTCTTAATTATCTTGGTGTCAAACCCAAGAAGTCATCCTCACATTCATAGAGAACAACCCCAACTATGACGTTTAAGAGGATATGGTTATTAATACTTAATGATTGTAGTCACATTCTACATGCACCAAATTCATAAAGCCATATACTGTTCCTATGTCTAAAGAAAAAATAATATGTATTACTAAATCCTATCAAAGTGGAGTACACCGTTTTTCACTGGTGCCTGGGGATGTAGCTCAGTGGCAGAACACTTGTTTAGCATGCACAAGATGGTGGGTTTAATCTCTCACATAACAAAAAGTAGATTTGGTGTTTCCATTTATAAAACTGGGTGGATGTCATTTAATGATAGATGATTTCTTAAAATAATTTTTACTTTAATGGAGTACAAGTAGATATTAATAAAGAAAATATAAAAGCACTCTTATGTCTATGAAAAATAAAAGAAGATTTCATAATGAAATAAATAGAGAATAACATGGTTAATAAACTGTGTATCATGATCTTAAAAGAATGCCCAAAATGTTACTCAAATACAAGGCATAGACAATAAAAGATTCTCTTACAAATAAAAAATAAACAAATAAAAGGACAGAACTTTCTTTTCAATGAGCAAAAGAAACCAGCAGTATAAATTAAACAAATGACTTTTATAAGACAAAATTTACATTACTCAGAATATAAAAAAGTTAAATGGCTCCACCAGTTTCATTTAAAAAGTCAGGATTCATAATAGGGTTATAGAGTTTCAGGAGAGTACTTATACTCTTATTTGTTTCATGTCCAGGAAAAGGAAAACAAAGTTATTTAGAGTGACACTGGACTCCTTTCTTCAGCAGCTATTGTTTGCTGTGTGTTCAAACACAGGTTTTTATGATGGATGGAAGAAAATACAAAGACACGGAGTAGTAAAGTAAAATAAAGCTAAATTTTGCTGGGTGCCCTTTATACTGCCCTGACTACCTCTTTTAGTTCTCATAGAATCACAGGAGGTAGATATTCATTCTTATTCATTCTTATACCCATTTCGCTCATGAAGAAACTCAAACTCTAAGACCGGCCCATGGTGTCATGTTGGTGCAACTGGGAACAGACTCAAGCTCTCCTATCTGATTCCAAAGAACCACAACCAGAAGGCTGCACAGGAATGGTCTTCAAAACTTTTCCAGTGGTTGCAGTTCTTTAAATGTTCAATTTGAATTTTTTTCCTCAAAAATGTATTTTATTCTGCATTCCTCAAAATGTATTTTAAAACTACAATGAAAATATTAAGAGGTACATCAAGTACAGAGTTTTAGGAACCATTGCTCTAGGACATGTATTCTCAATGGGGACAATATAACTACATAAACTTCCCCAGTGGTTAGAGACCTCTAGTTCTCACCACCTCACAGCTGGTGGAGCAGTGTCCAGAGACAATGCAAGTGAGTTCTTCCTCTCGCTGACCTAACCACACATCTTTCCTTTGTTTATGTTTTCCTTTCTTTAAAGCTCTTACAATACTCCTAGCATAGTACCATCTGCTGAAGCAGGATGAACAGGTAGCTTTAAAATGATGATAGCTCTGGGAAATGATAATCACTAGGTCATAGAAAGCCGCACTGCAGTGTATAAATAAGATAAGTAAAAGTGCTGAGGACTGCATGTTTGCTTTAATAAAATGTGTTTTCCCTTTTTTGTAGAGAATGCCTTTCTCAAATGCCTGGGGAGAGAAGCTGAACTATAGAATGGAAACACACAGACAGTTCCAGAATCTGGCAATGAGGGTGGGATCAGAGCAGAGAGGGATGAAATATTACTTACTGAGACCCAAAAGGAAAAGGGTTGGACCAGAGCCTTTGTGTTGAATTGCTGAAGCAATGGAATGAGATCAGAACTTCCAGGTCTAATTCCAAAGCTCCCCTTGGTAGAGGCAGTGTGCTGCAGTAAAAAGAGCAAGAGCTTGAGTTATGGCACAGCTCTCCACTATGTGATCTTTGGAAACTCAGTCTCTGAATCTTGATTTTCTCATATGCAAAAAGGAAGTAATAACACACAAGGATATTGTAAGGTTTAAATTAAAGAATGTATGTAAATCATCAACTTAACCCTGCCTTTGGCGTTTGATAAATGAAAGTGATGAGGATACAGTGATAAGATACAGACAGACAAGATGATGATGGTGATGACAACAATCCATGGGCCTTCTCTAGACAGTAACTACATGTACACACTGAATCCTGAACATCTTCAGAAGCTTAACATTTACCATACTTTATGAGATATGCTGCTGGAAAATGTAATTCATAAAGCAAGAATTCCCTTTGCAAAGTATTTCAGTGAATAAGAACTAGGTCTAAAACTATGAGCAGCTTCTGAGTTTTTGCATATTTAGCATTTTACTTGGGCTTTCTGCAAACACAAAGCATTTTCACTGACATTTTATCATTTTATTCCCATATCAACAATGTGAGCTTGCCAGGGCAAGTATTAGATACCCATTAAATAGATGAGAAAAACTGAGACCTTACAAAACTTAACTCATTTAATTACTAGCCCATCATTACACAGACAGCCTGGCTATCTGCTTCCTATTCTAATAGTACACTGTGCTGATTGCCTAAAAATTTCTGCCTGGAAATAAATGCAGAACTCACACAAGTCTGGTGTAGGTGTAGATATACACACTCAGTATCCCTAATACATGGTCATCCATTCTCCAACTGATCATTTCCATCTGAAGCAGCATGACATTCAGCTTAGTCATCTTCCTACTCTGTGCCTTCCACTCCTGCCCAAAGGAAAATACCCAAGAAAGACTGACAAATCTTTCCCTTGGACTCTAACAAAATGAGATGTCTATGAAACCAATACATAAATTGCATCATATGATGATTGTGCAACTGCCAGGGAAGCAAGACTAAAACAGCTCTGAAGGGCTTTGCTGTATCACAGTGAACAGAATAAAGTGGACCTTGATCTACAGAAAGTCAACTCTAAATCAACTTGGAGCACAGGAATGATGTATCTTCCCCCTCAAAATAGTCCTATAAGGAAAATGGGGCTAAGCATTTTCTTCAGCTGGGGAATCAAGAACCACAAATCAGGCACCATGTGCAGAATCCCAAAAACTAGTTTCCTTATTCCAATGCCATCTTCTTTGCACTCTACCATATTACTGCTTCTGTTGATTACAAATCTGTGGCAAGCAATAGAAAATCCAAATTTGGTTAAGCAAAGCACACACACACACACGTACACACACACACACACACACACACACACATACACTTGAATTGTTTGTGGGTTTTGGGGGAGGAGAGTTGTTTTGGTTTTTGGTCTTTGTTTGTTTACATACTAAGTAATTCAAATAATATGCCTGGTTTCAGGATCCAAGTTAAAATCTAGGTAGCTCCATCTTCAAGCTCCTCACAGTGACCACTTAGCAGCTCCAGGTTCTTCCTTCATTGTGACGGCAGTTTCAGCATTCAGATCCTCACATGATCACCTTCCATGGAGAAGAGAGTATTTATGAACTTCCATTACTGATGGTGAGCTTCACTTTGATTAGACTAGCTTGAATCATGTGTCAGTTTCTAAACAAATTATAATAGGCCAAAGGAGAGGATGCTTTGTTCAGCTAATCAGAGTCCACCATTGGATTCCAAGTGAGGTCAGTCCCACTCAGTCTATGTGAATAACTGGTGGAGAAGTACTTTCTCAATGGAAATTCAAGGTGCTAATATTAGGAAGGAGAGGTCATAGGAACTGGGCAGAGATCCCACAATGACACCCAATTTCTTATTTTATAAATAATCTTTAACTCCTATTGTGTCCCTCCTGTGTTACCAGGCTAGAGGTCAACTTTTAAAAAGGAAATCCAAAGTCTCCCTGGACAGAATTTATTTAGGATATCTGGACCCAGTAGTAGAAATAGGTACTTTCTACATCAGTTTGGGCCCATATAACATTATACAACTAGGTGTCTTAAATAGCAACATTAACCAAACATTAAGACTAGGTGTCCTTGGCCGGGGGTATCACAATCCCCAACTTGAAACTATACTACAAAGCTACTGTGGTGAAAACAGCATGGCACTGGCAAAGAAACAGACCCAAGGATCAGTGGAATAGATTAGAAGATGCAGAAACAACTCCAGACATATTCAGCCACCTCATCTTTGACAAAGGAGCCAACCACCCTCATT
>NW_004624758.1:5538959-5549463 GCF_000247695.1 Heterocephalus glaber
AGAAACTAGAGACATTTATAGCTAAATGGATGCATATTGAGGCCATCCTCTTAAGTGAAATAAATAGGACACACATGTGTAAATATTGAATAGTTTCTCTAGTGTGAGAAACTGAAAGTGTAAATAAGGATGGAAATGATTAAAATGAATAATTGATAATTTGAAATAGGAAAATGTCCAAGGGTTTGAGGGTGGTGGGAGGGGAAGGGGAAAGGGAAGAAGGGAAAGGAAAAATTATGAGAAAGAAAAAAATGGAATCAAAGTCTATGTAAATAGGGAAGGGTGGAGGGGGTGAAGGTTGCACAGGTAATGGGAGAAAAAATAAGAACTAAGATACATCATGTTCAGGTACAAACACCCAATGATAAATGTAAATGTATTGTATCCCTAAAATGTACCAATAAATATATAAATAAAAATTTTTAAAAAAATTTTTAAAAGACTAGGTGTCTTAAATAGCAAACATATTCCTCATACATATGAAGGTTGGGAAGTTCAAGATCCAGGTACAACCAGCAGATCCAATGTCTGGTGAGGTCAGTCTTCCTGATTTGCAGACAGCCATCTTCTTCTTGTATCTTTATATGACTGAGAGAAATAAAAAGAAAGCTATTTAGTAAGGGCACCAATACCATTAAGGAGAGCTCTACGTCCATGGTCTAATTACTTCCCCAAGTCCCTGTTTCCAACTACCATGACATTAAGAGTTAGAATTTCAACATATTATTTTAGGGGAGCACAAACATTCAGCTCATATTAGGTGCCATTATGGCTGATGGTCCTTCATCTACTTCCTTGTTTTACTCTTTAACTGACACAAATTGCTCTTCTGTCCAGACAGAATCTGAACCAAGTTGGTACAAGCCAGAGCAGAGTGATGAGTTCCAGTTATTTTCTATTTGTAGCACAACTAAAATTATGTGTTATACAGTAACAGAGGTTAAGAGTTGCACAGCACTTAAGAGCACAGGTTCTGGAATCAGCATACCTGAGTTCAAATCATTAGTCACTCACTCTCAATTGTGCAACTTTTGGACATTAGTTAATCTATTGATGTTACAAGTTCTTTACCTATTATAAGGCATAATTATAGTCACCTAATGATATTTCAATATCTAGATACGTTAGTACAGAGGTCACCTAATTTTTTCTATAAAGGACCAGATAGTAAATATTTAAAGTACTATGGGCCATACAGTCCCTGTGGTAACTCTTCCATCATAATATGAAAGCAGGCATAGACCATACCTGAATAAATGGATGTGACTATGTTTCAATAAGAGTATTTACAAAAACAAGCAGCAGGATAGATTTGCCTCACACCAAGTAAGAGGTCAATATGGTATGTTATAAATTCATAGTAAATAGCATTTAACTCTGTTTGTTATTCTTCTCTGCCCATAATTTCTCTATCTCAATGGGCTCCACCATTTTTACTATGCTGATTATAGAGTTATTATTTCACATATATACACATGAGCAATTTGTCTTAAGATTTTGACTTAGTACCACAGAAGATCAAGAAAACTCTGCATTCATCTAATTAGATTATCATTCAAATACACAAATGGCCTTGTTTATTTAAATTAAAGAGTAAGTACTCAGCAAACAGTTTGACACATTGTATACTACACAGTGCTAGGGCAATACATAGCAAGTAAAGAATAATAACTGTATTTGCTATAAATAAAAGTTCAGCCTCATGAATGAATGTTCATTTGTAGACTTGTATACCCATCAAAATACTTTCCTTATGTTATAAGACACCCCTGAAGTTCCTTCTCTACACATACACTCCAGGTCTAGAAATCACAACTCAAATTTCATGGTGTGCAGTCATGCTGAGATGTCTCAGGAGACACAAAACAATGCTGATGCTGGAGTTAAAAGTTAATTCTTCCCACTGGGTTAATAAATAGGTAAAACCATTTTGAAGCAAGGGGGAAATCAGTGGGCTTGGAACTCAGAATGAATTAGTGAAGAAAGAGGCAAAATAAAGAATTGCAGAGTAGGACTATGACTGCCAAGAACTCAGCCTCTTGAAGTGGTGTGCTGGATGGGAAATAAGGATGACAAGGAGGCCCATTCAGGAGCCTCAACTTATAATCAGCAGTCCCCAAGCTCAGAATTAGATCCTTGTCTGTGAGGAGGATTTTGAGTACATCAAAATGAATAACACTTTTGTTTATGGGTGAGATAGAGACAGAAATGTTAAACTTAATAAATTTATCAAATCTCTCCCTTTAGTATTTCTGCTGGAAGCCTGACTCATTTTAGCTTTTTACTTTGTACCAAATCATCTAACCTTTAATTCAATGTCTTCTCACAAATTTGCATAGTAAAGAAATATCTCATTTGTTTATTTTGTAGGATGTATATTTTGTATTCGTTTATTTTGTAGGATGGCTGCAACTCTCAATCAATATGCACCAATCTAGGTGAACATTACCCAGAATACCAAGCAAAGCCCTGAGAAAAACAAGAAAAAGGAAAAGAGAAGTTCCTCAGTTTACTGACAGAGAAACACACTATCATCCTTTATATCTTTCAATAAAGAGGTACATAATTGAGCCCATAAGTGGTTCATAATTTTGTTACTAGAAAATAAAATTATTCACTTTTACAAAGAATTTGATTTTTGCTATGGTTTGGATCCAAAATGTCCTACAAAGGTCTCATGTATTTAGGAGTGGGGCCTGGTTGAAAGAGACAGGACATTAGGGGTGTGATCTGGAAGAGTATATTCTTGTCCCTGACTCCTCCCTTCTCTCTCTGCTTCCTAACTGCCATGACATGAGCAGCTTTCCTCTGCTGGGCCCTTCCATCATGCAGTCCCAGTCTTGGAGCTGTCCACCATGGACTGAATCTATTGAAACTATAAGCCAAAATAAATTTTTCATTCTCTAATTTGCAAGTGTCGAGTAATTTGTCCCTATAATAAGAAAGTAACTATTACAGAAAATTGTTACCCAGAGAAGGGTCACTGCTATAACTATACCTGACCATGTGGTTCAGAAGTCTTTGGAACTGGTTTCCAGGAGGAGGTTGGAAAAGTTTAGAGATTCAAGTTTGATCTAGAATGTTGTGAACAATGCTTGATGTGCAATACTAGTCAGAGCTCAGAAGACTAGAATGCTGATAAGCATGTGGACAGTAAAGGCCAGGCTCAGGACATTTCAGTTGGGAATGAGGACTTTATTAGAACTAGACTAAGGCCCATGCAGGTTTCATTCTGGCAAAAAATGGGTCTACATTTTGCCCATGTCCTAAAACTTTGTACTGTGAATTTATAAGTGGTTGGTTAATTAATCTGACAGAAGAAATGTCAAGGTAACCCAATGTTCAGATTGTGGGATGAGTACTCCTGGCTGCTTTTAGCTAGATTAACAGTGAGAATCAAGAGTAAGTGGTAGACCTTGAAATTTTTGCAGTTTTGTCAGAAAGAAAGCAGCTACAAAGTCAGGCCAAAGGAGAGAATAGTTGCTTAAAAGATTAACATTAGAAAGAAGCCAAGAGTCTTTCATCAAGACAATAGGAATGATGCCTAGAAAGCATCTCAGAAATCAGCAAGACTCCACTTGTTTTAGGCTCAAGGATGCAAAACTGTAATCTGTAAACCTTTCATTTGAAAAGAGAGTCCCTGGCATATCTAGTCAAGATTTTCCTAGGGAATTAGTTCCCTAGAATTATTTTCACTGGACTTAGCCATTCTACCACTCAGAAGCTGCTGAGTCAAGGTCCAAGGGTGCCAGGATACTGCCTGGGCCTGCAGACCTTGACATCATCCATATGGTGCTGGTTTTTTAAACATGCAGAATGTAAGAGTTATGGGGTCATGAAGGCTTCCACTCAGATTACAGAAGAAGGACTAGGGGACCAGGAAAAATATATATGTGACAAGGTCACAGTACCTGTCAGATGCATCTCAAAGGGTGATGCATGAAGGATGAGAATGAAGCCAAAGGTGCAGTGTAGACCCTAGGAAGTTAGAGATGCCAGGATTGTGGAACATCTGATGGGGAAAGCTTCAGGCAGTAAGGAGCCCCATCCCAAGACAGAGTCCATATGGACTGCAACAGCAAGGCCATAGGACCAGAGCCACCCTTTGGAGCTCATATCTCACCAAAACCTGCCCTGGACCTGGTATTGGACTTGGGGCTATAGGATTCAAAGTTTGTTCTTCTGGGTTTTGGTCTTGCTTTGGTTCAATTTCTTTGTATCCCCCTATTCCTCCCTTTAAGAATGAGAATGTTTTCTCTGTGCCATTGTATGCTGGAAGTGTTTAACTCTCTTTTTTATTTTTACATAGCTAAGAGTTTGCTTTGGTTCTCAGAGGAGACTTTGGATTTGAACTTTTCAGCAATGTTAGAAGTGCTAAAACTTTGGCAACTGTTAGAAATGGAGAGAATGTATTTTGCATAATGAAATGGACATGAGCCTTTTGGGAGCCAGAGATGGAATGTTATGGTTTAGATCTAAAATGTTCCTCAATGGCTTTATATATACAGAGGTATGGCCTTGATGGAAGAACAAAGTCACTGGAGGCATGACTTAGAAGGGTATATTCTTGTCCCCAGCACCTCCCTTCTTTCTCTGATTCCTGGCTGTCATGATGTAAACAGCTTTCCTCCACCAGGCCCTTCTACCACAAAATTTGTGCCTTGGATCCAAGTAATCACGGACTGAACCCACTGAAATTGTAAGCAAAAATAAGCATTTCCTCCTTTAAGTTGTGAATGTTGAGTATTTTGTTCCAGTGAAAGGAAAGTGACTAATACAGTCTTAATGTTTTTTATTTAATATTTTATTAAATGTTTTTTAAAAGCTTTTATGGAATTTTCTTTGATGTCAAATGCTTATCTGGATATTCATTCTTGCTAATGTGTAAGGGTTAAATATGTTTATTCATATGATGCTCTTTTATAACAAAACAAAATAAATGAACAACATATCCAAAAAAAGAAAGAAATCAGTGGAGGTGGGAACATTCTAAGTATTCAGGCAATATTGTATCAATATCACTCAAAGGTATTCTGATACAGGACACTGGCTACACAGACCTGGACATATACCCAAAGACATTTAGTGTAGTTAGTCCCAAATGTGCCAAGGCAAATGTTAAGTTTTGAAGAACTGAATTGACATTCATTTGTTGGTCACACTACTGGTGCCACATACAGACTATTAATCTGGGAAATCAGCACTCAATCAGCCACATAGCTTTTAAAATATGACTCTCTACAGGGAATTCCTCTGATATCATCCAAATATGTACGACTTCCCCTGTCTGTCCCTCTACCCAGTACTAATGTTGAGACCTTTAATGGAATGAGCAAAGGAATCACAAGACTCCCAAAAGCAGATAGAAAATCGCATGGGCTTTGAGGACAGCCAGTGTAACCTCACAGGAGTTGAGTACTGGACCACAACTCTTCCTCCTTCTGAATAAGAATGGAATAAATGGAAATGTGTTGACTATGTTGTGAAAAAAAAAAAAAGGCCAAGAAGCAAGCTTTTCTGATGAAGCACAGTAGGAATTACTCAGGAGGAGACAGAAGGAGAAGAGGGAATTCTGCTGACTGAAAGATGCACTAGAATCAGCCTAGCTGTTCCCCTCTTAGCCTGTCATGCTTCTATGCCCTCTGAGTCTTCCAAACTGCTTAAAATGGACTATTATGATAACATTAAATCGAAGCACAATGTTCAAGATTTTTTTCATACCTACAAATTTATATTAGAACTACAAAACTACCTTGGGTTAAAGATTTAGGTAATGGTGCTGAGACACCTCAATAGCTTCAATGTGGCTGTGAGTTTTGAAAGTCACGGTAAACAAACCAGCCACTTAGTTTAGATTCCAAGCAACTCAAAGCCAGTTATTAAAGACAGCATAAGAAAAGTGGCTCTTTTATGTGAACTAAGTGTTGACTCTCTCTCTCCACAGAGAGTGGAAACCATGTTGTAGATGGCCCTATGGAGAATTCCATGTGCCAAGGATATGAAGTCTCTTGCTTCAGTTTCCTGACAATATTGATTGAATTTACAAATACCCCTGGTCAAATGTTTAGCACTGTAATCTTTCTGATAACTTGATAACAACCTCATAAGAGATCTGGAAACAGAACTCTCAAGGAGCTGTTGAATTCTTGACCTGCAAATCCATATGAAATAATAAATATTTTTGGTACTAAATTTTCAAGTGATTTGCAAGAATATATTACTAAGCTAAACACTTGCATAAATCATATAGCTCAAATATAGTGGTATGTCTATATCTTTCCCATTGCACCATTCTGCCAAGTCTATGGTAATCCTAGGCACCAAATGAATGGCTTCTGCTATGATTTTGCAGGAAAAGGAAACCTAACCAAGCTAGCTCAAATAAAATGCAGATCAATGAAGACAAAGGTAAATACTTGAAGTCTCTGGGAAATGAAAAAAGCAAGCATATTTTGTAGTGATAAACTGTCACAGCATAAACTTCAATTTCTTCAAATCTTCCCTGAAGGCCACCAGAATTATGGCCAAGGTAGCATGGCTTAAATTCCAAGAAAAAGTCTGCCACTGCTCTGGCTGGAAGAATCAGGGGATTTAAAATCCCAGGAAAACTAGACAAGCCAAGAATTTGGAGACAAGAATGCCAGGAAAGAACATCACATTCAGTTCTTAAACTCAGCACAAGTCTTCGGTTTTCTCCTGAATTATATATGAGTAGGTCAAATGGAAGGCAGCTTACACTTAATTCTTATAAATCTAAACTCAGTTCTGAACTTCCACATTTCAAAAGCATGGAGTTTTCAGTTTAAGCCAAATTAAATGAATTGCCTGACAAAATAAAATATCAACACTCTTTAGAACAATATAAAGTAAAAGAGCACTGGGGTGTAGCTCAGTGCAGGGCCCTTGACTCAATCCGCAGTCCTACACGTGAAAAAAACTAGTACTGATAAATAATACACCTGAAATTTTAAATAAATCAGTGGATGAGCCTAATAACGGAATGAAGATAAAAGGAAACAGTGAATTTGAAGACCGATTAACAAAAGTCAGCTAATTCAAATAGAAAGATGGAGGGTTTGGAGTTTGCAAAAAATGAACAGAACCTCAGAGACCTATGAAGTAATTACAAAATACTTCACCTAGAAAGAGAATAGGGCAGAAAAAAATTATAAAGAAAAATACCCCCAAAATTCCATATGATTGAAAGATATAAATGTACAAATTCAGAAAGCTCAAAAAAACTTGAGGATAAATGTGAAGAAATCCATGCCTAGGTATATGATAGTCGATTTGGTAACCAGCAAAGATAAAGAAAAAAGTATGAAAGCTATCAAGAAATAACATCACGTTGCATGTAGCACAACAATGATAAAATTATCACACACATTTTACCATAAACCATACAGGCTAGGAGACAATGCAACACCTTTAAAATATGTTTTAAACATTGCTTCCAACCCAAAATTCTAAATCTAGCAAAATATCCTTCACCAATAGAAGTGAAAGAAAGACACTTTTAGATAATGAAAAACTTAGAATTTGTCACCTTCAGAACCTTACTAAAAGTACTTTACTTTGAGGGAAATGACACTAGAGAGAATTTTGGATTTGGGAATGAATGAAAATTATCATATATAAATGGTAAATATATGAATAAATGTAAAATACTTTTTAAATTTGGAATACAAATTATTGTTCACAGCAAAAATGTAACATTGTCTTGTATGGTTCATAATGTACTTATATATAATATTTATAACAACTGTAATTTAAAAGATTGTAGGATAGAGAGTAAATGAATCTATACATTATAACATTTCTAGTTTTTATCATATTAGCCTACATAAGCCATGAAAATGTTAAAATGTATAAAGCTAACTTTTGAAATGAACAAGAGTATAACTTTAAATTGAAAATGTAAATTAAGATATTGAAATAGTACAAAAAAGAATAAGAGAAGGAAGAAATGATAGGGGTTCAAATGCATAAAGAATAAAATAGTAATTTAAATTCAGCAATATAAAGAATCAAGTTAAAAGTTAGTAGATTAAAGGCCAGGGATTTGGCTCAGTGGCTCCTCACCTGCCTCACAAGCACAAGTCCAGAGTTCAATCCCCAGGACCAAAAAAAAAACAAAAAAAATTAAATAGACTAAACATTCCAATTTAAAACTGTAGATTATCAGAATAATTTTTTAAAAATTTTAAAATTTTTTTAATTCAATTTTTAAAAACTATGAACAAGACACACACCTTAAACATAAATTAAGAAGTTGAAATTAAATAGACAGATACACCGTGTAAAGACTGATGATAATATGGCTATTATATAAGACAAAATAGATCTCAAGGGTGTTACCAAAATTAATGAAGAACATTTCACAATAATAGAATTAATTCATCAGGAAATCTTGCCAATTATAAACGTGTTTATGCCCCATAACAACCTTAAAATCCTTGAATTAAAAATTGACAATATTAAAGGGAAAGCTAGTTGATTGTACAGAGTAAAGAGTTTAACATCTTTTTCCAGCAAATTGTAGAAAAACTAGACAAAGATAAATAAATACATAGAATAAAAAACTAAACATACTCATCTTTCTCTCATTTGCAGTAACACTCAACAACTGGACAATAAGCTTTATTTTCAAGTGCATACAGTAAATTCGGTAAGATAGATAATATGTTAGACCACAATGAAAGTTTCAATAAATTCCAATGGGTTGAACTTATATATGTTCTCTGACCTCTAAAAACTTAATTAGAAATCAATAACACTAACATAGCTAGGATAATTACAAATATTAAAAATTTAACAAGACTTTTCAATAATCCATGCATAAAATAAATTATAAAAGAATTAGAAAGTATTCAGAACTAAATTTTAATAAAAGCAGAACATAGATATATTTGTGGAATGCAGTTAAAACAGTGTTTACAAAGAAATTTGTGATTTAAAATGTTTACATTAGAAAAAAATCTAGTAAACCAAACTCCTCTTACCTTTTATTTTTCTATGATAATGACCAGCTTTTGGTATTTCATTTTTACTGAGATCTATTTTTAAAATTAAATTTCTTCTCCATTTTTTCAAAAAAACCATGATTAATGACCTTAAGGGGGGTGGGCAACTAAATCAACTCAAAGTAGGTAGAAGGAAAGAAATAAATCACAAAAATCAATGAAACAGAAAGTAAGCAACAAATAGAATTAACAAAGACAAAAGCTTGTTCTTTGATAACACCACAATTTCTAAAAGCCCATGTAGAAAATTCTGGAGCAAAAAGAAAAAAAAGACACAAATGACCAATATAAGGAATAAGAATTGTTGTAAGTGCACATAATATAGATATTTTTAAAACAAAAAGGTAAAATGTTTCACATCAAAAATTGACAAATTAAAATAAATATATTTTTGAAAACTACTACAGCATAATCAAAAAGAAATGGATGGAGAGACCCCCAGCACTGGGAGGTGAGCCTATCGGGGTGCCATACCACTAGCCCCAAGCACCAAGGAGCAGAGCCCCCGCCACAGTACCAAGGAGGTGAGCCATGCAGGCACCAACAACACACACACATACCCGTGGCAGTGCTGAGCCATTACCTGGATCCACATAGGGGCACTAGCCAGAGGCAAACCAAGACACCATCCCAAGTGTCCACAGGCCCCAGCCAGAAGCCCGCCCAGACAACAGGTCAGCTCAGGAATCCACAAGGCCACCACACTGAACCCAGGAATTAGTGCACTGGTGAGCAGCAGAGTAATGGCTGCTTGGTGGCTTGCTGAGAATTCAAGACCACTGGGTGAGCAAAATGCACCTCAAGAAAGACACAGCAGGCTGCATCTGTTGAAATGAGAAAACACATAAACAAGTCTCAAAACCAGACTTCCAGTCCCCAGCGCACAGGAGCAGAACCACCCCAGTGCCAAGGAGGAGCCTACCAGGCCACCTTACTACTGCCCCCAGCACCAAGGAGGTAAAGTGCGCAGGGCCCAGGAGCACACACGACTCCCTCCCCCCACCCCGTTGAAATGAGAAGACATGTAAAAAAGTCTCAAAACCAGACTCCCACACCATCTAAAGCAATTCCAAAGGGAAACTAGATGGAACAATCTGGTACTCAACCACCTTGACTCCCTGAACTGGCAACAAAAGAGGATCTGGAAAAAATGAAATCAGAAATAATTTCTCACATAAAAGCAGAGATTGTGTCCATAAGACATGACATGATTAATAAATCTACAGAGGACACAGATGAAAAAATAGACAAGCTGAGGAACATGATGGAATCCCAACATGGGAAACAAATGGAATCCATAAAACAGAGGCAAACAGATTTCCAGGAGAATAAAAACTCCACCAAAACTTTATGCAGCAGAATGAGCCAATGTGAGACAGAATTTCACATATAGAAAATAAGATTGCTCTGCACAGCAAGAGAAACCACCAGCAGTGTGAAGAGACAACCCACAATGTGGGAAAAAATCTTCACCTGCTCTT
>NW_004624758.1:5553800-5571438 GCF_000247695.1 Heterocephalus glaber
AAAGAAATCAAAGACCTCTTCTCTGAAAACTCTGATAAGAGAGATTGAAGATGGTATCAGAGAATGGAAAGACATCCCTTGCTCCTGGGTAGGAAGAAGCAACATAGTGAAAATGGCCATACTTCCAAAACTGCTATATAGATTCAATGCAATCCCAATTGAAATCCCAGCAGCATGCTTCACAGACCTGGAGAAAACAATCCAAAAATTCATTTGGAACAAGAAGAGACCTAGAATAACAAAAGCAATTCTAGGCAATAAAAGACAAGGTAGGGAGTATCACAATCTCCAACTTGAAACTATACCACAAAGCTACTGTGATAAAAAAAACAGCATGGTACTGGCAAAGAAACAGACCTGAGAACCAGTGGAACAGATCAGAAGATTCAGATCAGAAGATCCAGCTCATCTTTGACAAAGAAGCCAAACACCCTCACTGGAGGAAAGATAGCCTCTTTAATAAATGGTGCTGGAAAAATTGAATTTCAATTTGCCAAAGATTAAAACTAGACCTATATGTCTCACCATGCACTAAACTAAAATCAAAATGGATTAAAGAGCTAAATATTAAAACAGAAACACTAAACTGGCTGGAACAAGATTAGGTAGAACTCTTGAAGACATTAGTGTAGGAAAAATTTTTATGAACAAAACTTCAGTTGCCCGTGAACTAGCACAAAAAATCAACAAGTGGGATCTCTTCTTATTAAAAAGCTTCTGCACAGCAAGAGAAACCACCAACAGTGTGAAGCGACAACCCACAATGTGGGAAAAAATCTTCACCTGCTATTCCTCAGACAAAGGTCTACTATTTAGAATCTATAAAGAACTTATAAAAATCAGACCTCCCAAACTTAAAGACCCAATCCAAAAATGGGCATCTGAAATGAACAGAGATTTCTCAGACAAAGAAGTAGAAATAGTAAATAAATATATGAAAAAAAGAAAAATGTTCACCATCACTGGTCATTCAAGAGATGCAAATGAAAACAATGCTGAGAGTCCACCTCACCCCAGAAAGAATGGCTGCTCTCATGAAATCAACCAATAACAAACGCTGGCAGTGCCATGGGGAAAGAGGAAACTTGCTGGTGGGAGTGTAGACTGGTGCAACCACTGTGGAAATCAGTATGGAGATACCTCAAAGAACTAGACTGGAAGTCTCATTTGACCCAGCTATTCTTCTGCTGAGTATCTTCCCCAAAGAATTAAAAGAATCATACCACAGTGATATATGTGCACCCATGTACATAGCAGCACAATTTGTAATAGCTAAAACTTGGAAGCAGCCCAATTGCCCATCAACTGGAGACTGGATAAAGAAAATGTGGTTTTTTTAAAAAATGGAGTACTACTCAGCCATAAAACATGAGAAATTAGAGACATTTATAGCTAAATGGATGCACATTGAGGCAATACTCTTAAATGGAATAAACAGAACACACATGTGTAAATACCAAATAGTTTCTCTAGTGTAAGAAACTGAAAGTGTAAATAAGGACTAAAAGATATAATAGATAATGTGAAATAGGAAGAAAAGGGGCAAAGGGGAAGGGGAAGTAGGAGGGGTAGGGGAAAGGAAAGAAGGGAATGGAATTAATATGAAAAAATGATAAAAACAGAAACAAAGTCTTTGTAAATAGGGAGGAATGGAGGGGTTGAAGGGAGGGCAGGGGAAAGGGTGAAAAATAAGAACCAAGAGAGATTATGTAAAGGTACAAATTTCCAATGATGAATGCCATTACATTGTACACCTAAAATGTACCAATAAAATTAATTTTAAAAAAAGAAATGGATAACTTAGTATCAGGAAATGAAATTTCTTGTTAGAACCCATTAACAACAACAACAACAACAAAAAGAAAAAGCACCAGGCCAAGATGTCCTTACTAGTGAAAAGAACACCATCCTGATATCAAATTACAGATCTACATCCATCATGAAACTAGATGTAAAAGCTCAAAAACTTTTAGTAAATCAAATCAAGCAACATATCAAAGGAATAATAAATGTATCATGACTAAGTGGAGTTTATCCCAGTAATGCAATTTTAGTTAATATTTTAAAAGAGGCTTTTTTTTACTCCTGGAGCTGGATGTAGTGTCACACACCTGTCATTCCAGCTACTCGGAGACTTGGGCAGGAAGATCACTTGAACCGAGGAATTTGAGACCATCCTGGGTGACATAGCAAGACCCCATCTAAAATAAGAAAGAAAGAAGGGGAGAGAGTCAGGAAGGAAGAAAGGAAGGGAATTTATCATATTATCAGAATAAAGAAAAAAATAATGTGATTATCTCAATCTATGTGGGAAAAAGCAATTGACAAAATTCCAAACCCAGTCATGAAAAAAAAAACTCAGCAAACCATGAAAAGTACTTCTTCTATGAGGTAAAGGATATGTAGGAAAAAAAACAGCTAATACACTTAGTGATAAAATAATGAATGCTCTCCCCACATAATCAGGGAGAAGGCAGTGCTGTCTACTCTCTCCACTTCCATTCAACAGTAGCATTAGCTAGTGATGGCAATAAAGTAAGAATAATTAAAAACATAAAGATCTCAAAGGAAGAAGTAAAATTGATCCTATTTTGCTGATGGTGTGGTTATTCATGCAGCAAATCCTCAGGATGATATTTAAAAACTATTGAATTAATAAGAGAATTTTTAAGATTTTAGGATATAGAATTAAAGGTTAAAATCAACATTACCTAAATGTTTATCACCAGGAACAACTGAAACAGATATTTTTAAATTACATTTATAAGAGCACTGAAATCAATATCTATAGGAATAAATTTGTGAGTTAAACAAATCTCCTACATCTATAAAACAGACAATTGCTGAGAGAAATAGCAAATATCCAACTAAAAAGGAGAGATATACCATGTTCTTGGATTAGAAGACCCAGTACAGTTAAGATGTCTTTCTCCAACTTTATCTCTAAGTTTAAAATAATGCCAATAAAAATTCCAACAGAACAAAAAACAAAAAAATTGATTTGAAAATAAAACTAGATATTAAAAGTAATTATAATAAAGGATAACTTGTACCATCAGAAATCAAGATGTGCTATGAAAATATAACAAAGCCCATAAAATAGACACACTAATAAAATGAAAGTCATAATATAGACTAAATCAAAATTTATATGAGCATTGAATATTCAAGTAAGCTTCAATTTGAATCAATGGAATTAGAGTTAAACATACATGGCATGATCAAAAAATAAAGTAAATACATAGAAATTTTTTTAATTTATTACAGTAAAAAATAAATTGTCACTAATACCCTTCAAAATATTCCCTCTCACTTAGAAAACATTGGTTTTTTGGGGGGGGGGGTTGGTACTGGGGATCGAACTCGGGACCTTGCACTTGTGAGGCAGGTGGGGGAACCACTGAGCTAAATCCCCAGCCCCATGCTTACTGTTCTTACCACTTTCTGAAGCAGTTCTGAAAGCCTGCTTCCACTATGATAAATTTAATCCAACTGATTAACGAATACCAATACATTATTAAAGTTCCTACTTTATGCAGATTTCCTTAGTTTTCCCAATTACTGTTTTTATGTTCTCAGATTCCATTCAATATACCACATTACATTTATCATCCTGTCTCCTTAGTCTCTTCTTGGCTATGACATTTTCTCATGTTTTCCTTGTTTTTGATGACTTTTGAGAAGTACTTTGTAAAATGGCTCTGTATGGAATTTATCTGATGAGTAATTATACTGAGTTTACAGGTTTGAGAGAACAGATTTCTTTTTAATGATCATACTAAAGACTAACAAAGGTACAGCATGATGAGCATTCTCATCTGTTGTGAGAGTAAAATTTGCTACAGTTTTCCTAGAAATAAAATTTTTGTAATGAAACCATCCTAATGCAACCAAGTGATTCCATTTAGAAGACTCCTTTTAAACTGTTCAGAGATGAGGGGAAGGATTAAGGTCTCACAGTGTGGTCTACACAGGAGAAACTGAATGAATACAGCTAGCCATACAAGATACATGACTAGAAAAAAAAAGGCTTGAAGGATTTCTTCAAAGAGTTCACAGTGTTTGCTCCAAGAAAGTTTCTTAATGGATGGTTTTTATTTCTCGTTTTTCTTTCCTGAATTTGTCAAGTTTCTTACAATGAGCACATGTTATATTTATCATCAGAGAAAATAATACGACCTTTTTAAAGAAAATAAATATGCACATAAACATATATTTTAGTTTTCATTGCACTTTTCAGTCAAGGCTCATGATGGTGCCAAGGCAATCTCCTACACTCAAAATGCTTAAACTCTGCCGCACCTGGCCCAGACGTGGCAATTTATGCCCTCTCTATGGCACTCAAGGCCAAGGCTGTTGGTACATGAGTTTCTGTTCCATCATTGAAGTTAGATCTGTTTCTCCTTACATCTGTGTCCTAGCTTACGGAATATTTATCATGTCATATTGGTGTCCTTTTCTCTCTTTTTTTATTCCTTTTTTCTTTATCCCCAATAGAATCAAGCCCAGGATCTTCATTCTGACAATTCTCCCATTATTTGACCAACCAGAACTTTTCCTATCTCAGTTTTCATGGCTTTCCTTATGTTTGCTTATCTACTGAGATATTTGAGAGCCAGGCCAGATCTCACTGGTCTTTGGTTTTACCTTCAGCACTCAATAAATCCTTGTTAAATTTGTGTTGAATAAATTTTTTATAATTTTTGTCCAATGTAATTAGGCTAATTTTTAACCATTACTGTAAACGTGCCTCCTTCATTTCTACCTCTGCATCTGTCCTTGTACCATTCCCCCTGCCTGGCCTACTCTTTGGCCTCTCCTTCCTATTTACATCTTTGCCAACACTTATAATTGCTACTAATTCAATGTTCCACTATTAGTTCTCCCTACTAATTTCATTTCTACTGGTCTGTCTCTTCTGATTTTCTGAGGCTCTATTTATATTTTGGTCCACATGATTTTACATTGTTCCCTACTTACATTAGGCCTTTTTCTCTGCCAGCATGAATTAGTGAAAAGTCCAGAATCTGATATAAGAAAGAGACCAGTGGCTGCACACTAGTATTGCCACTACCATCTTAGAGATCATAGCTAATCATCCATGCTCTTTGAACCTCAGTTTACCATCTGTAAAATGGGGGTGATAGCTCAAATTTACATTTCGAAGATCAAAAGAAATAATATACACGTAAGAAAGAAGGCAAGAGAAAAAAATAATCTTTAGGATTATTGTTGCCATTATTAAATCTTTTATTCCCCAAAGAGTTTATAGTTTCTTAAGACCCTAGCATTCTTCTGAATCTTCCAGAGTTTCTTACCCTACATTTCTCAGACAGTATACTGACCTGGAAGGCAGTATACACATCTTGCTACACTATATATCTTGAAAAACCCACAACCCCCTGAGTCTCTTTGCCTGTCAAATAAGGGCCATATTATCATAATATCTGCCCTATCTATCCCTCTCTATCATCTTTTGACAACAAACAGATGATGCATAAGAACTTTGTAAGTTGCAAAGCAACTATAACCTGCAAAATGTAACATGAATTTTCAGCAGATATACTCAATACATGTATAAACTTGGAGCACTCTCATTCAGCCTTTTTCATATTTTCTTTAGTCTATTTCACCCCACTAAAGTTCCCATGAGCCACAACAAAAAGCTCCCTGATGAGCTATACTTATACCAACTCTGATCTGTAACATCCAACACCACTCCAACACCATCCCTGTCCTCTTAAGGCACCATGGTTCACACAGTTCCTCATTCTCCCTGTCTATTTTGGGCAGCAGGATCCCAGATCGAAATGTGCAGCCAACTTCTAGCAACTTTTCAGCAAATCTGAACAAACACTCTCATACTATGTTCTTGACTTCACATTTTTCTCCTACTTTGATTTTCCCTTTTATTTTACCTTGTCCTGCTGCACGTAACTTTGAAAACCACCTAAAATTCCTTCTGAAAGGAAAATGTATAAAATCCACAATCAAAGTTCCACATACTCACTAAAAACAATGTCCTATTTCCAATTTCAGGGTGCTATGATTCTTCAGTAACTATGACAATCTATATGGTCATTCATTATCTCTTACCAATAGGAATAGCTATGATTCACTGTTCAGAAGAATTAACACAACAGAAGTCTTCCCTGTATGAATGCTCCTTTGCAATGCCACTTTTCAACTCCTCCCATCAAAAAGTAGTTCTTTCTTGACTTGTTGTATATGAGTGAGTTCTGTGACCTATTTTAGCAAACAGAATGCAACAGAAATAATGACAGTTTTAGGATTTAGGAGAATTTGAGCAGTTCCTCTCTCTCTTTCTTAAATTCTCATCCAGCCATCAGATTAACAAACCCAGGTTATCCTGCTGAATGGTGAAAGACATTTTTATAAAGCCTAGTTGCCTCCAGACAGCCAACAGCAGCCAACCTAGCTGACTGGCAGTAGATATGAGATGGACACAATCAAAGACCACCCTACTAAATCCATTGCTGATTGCTGACCCACAGAGTTATAATCGAAATGTGTGTATGTTGTTTTAAGTCATTATATTTGGGGATGGTTTGTAAGCCACAAAAGCTAACTGATACAGCACCTGAGATCATTCACAGGGCTGGAAAGAATGATGGAACCAAAGGAAACTAATCATTTGAGATCTGTGAATACTATAAAAACATGAAACAGAATCAGAATCTTTTTAAGAACAACCTCTTGGAATGCACAAATCCACTGGACATAAGAGAAAATTAAAAGCAACTTATTTCCATGAAAAATGCATTCTCTTGAAGGAGTGAAGGGCAGTCATCCTCACTAACCAATATTCTTGCAGTGTTAGCTGAGTGAGTATAAGATGCTTACCACATCCTCCATGTCCCCCAGACTTCCATTCCCAGAGTTGGTCATACACTGTGGAACTAGAGACAAGCCTCATCAACACCATTCACAAGCATAGACTTCAAACCCCAGACATCAGGCAGAAACATACTTTCAGAAGATGGTCCCTGCAACTAGAAGCTGCCAATCTACCTGCATTTATCAAGTCCTAGAAAGGAGATACATGAGAAGGAAACAGAGCAGAGACATAACAGTGCTAGGAGAATGGAGAATGGCCCTCTGGGATTCAGATTGACCTGAATCCGAGTTCTACTCCTTATAAAGTTGCTTACTGAATTTGGAGTTAAGAAACCTGGGCTCGTTTCTGGAGTTTTCACTTACTCAATGAGCCTCATTATCATTGTCAATAAAAGGAGATTATTTTTTGTAGTTTTGAAAATTGACAATTTTGAAACTGAAAACTTATTAAGGAATATTCTGGTTTTTAGTGAGTTACTTAATCTACCTGACCTTCAGTATCCTCACCTTTAAAAAGGGTTTAATAAAATCCATTCCATAGTGTTGATCTGTACATAAAACATGAAGCACAGTGCTAACACACAGAGGGCATTCAATAGAGAAAGGTGAGAAAATGATTGACTCTGCTGTTAAAATCATATTTTTTTCTCCTAGAATCCTACTGGAACCTTATTATAAAGAATTCTTAAATTTTCTACTATTCTAATGAATCTTTTTTTTCCAGTAGTGGGAATTGAACTCAGGACCTTGCACTTGCAAGGCAGTGTGGCACCACTGAACTAAATCCCTGGCCCTTCTAGTGAATCTTTTTATTGAGAGTACATAGAAGTCAGGAATATTATCTTCTTTTTATTATATGTAAACAACAGGTATAAAAAAAGAGAGAAGGGAAAGCATCAACTGCTTTTAAAAAATAGGATGCACCTTAACAAATAACTAGTCTCAAAATTATTAATTTTTAAGACTTCAAAGAACAAAGATCCTCCTTTCAAAAATGAAGAAAAGGAGGCCCAGTGAATAAGTTAAAACTCCAGAAGTGAATCCAGATTGTCTAACCTCCAAGTCCTCTTCTGTAGCACAGTTCAGAACAGTACCATCTTGCCCCCAGGAATCTTAAGAAATCTTTGCCCACAGTATCATCATATATATATATATATATATTCCAGAGGAAATGTTTCCAAGTCATTTCTCATGCATCCTTTTGGCCAGAAATCCAGATTAGCTGGATGTCACTGCCATATCATCAGGCTGGCTTCACTCAAGACCCACTTATTGTCTGCAAATGTTGCTATAATTAAATCCAAGTGGCCGCTATGAGTTATCATCACGTACCCTCTCCAGTCAGATTTCCAGGGCTGCAGTTCTTTCAAAAGAGGTCAGTCTCTCTTCTCTTTCCCCTTGGCTATCCCAGAAGGATTTTTTTTTCTTTCCATTTCTTGGGCAAGGAACTTTTAAGGCGAACTCATTTTCAGGCAATCAGCCAACTTTCCCATTTATCCCAGTGACCTTACAGCAGTGAAAAAGTCTCTTGCCAGGATTGCTGCTGAGTTGTGGAGGAAGAGCTCTGAAGCAACATCTCTGAAAGCAGCCAAAACTGGGTCTGTTTCTAATAGGGTGTGGGGCTGCTGTCCTCACTAGCACCATTGACATCAGAAATGGAAGTGCCTTGAGTTTGAGTAGCCCATTATGCCTCCTCACCTCCCTGCATGTCTACAATAACCCTCCTCTCTAGAGTAAAGAAACTTTGAAACAGATGGGATTATCAGGGTCACCTGATCCAAAACCTTTACCTTACAAATGAGCAATCTGAGACCCCCTAAGGAAAAGCGACAAACCATAATTATTAACTGAATGAATGGTGGAATGGGTCTGGCATCAGGTCTCCTCCACCTGAATCTCAATTCAGGGTGCATCCTGCTCTTTGCCCCCAGGATCGAAGAAGGCCAATAAGCAGCTCTAATGGAAAGATCTTGAGGCTGTCCTGCTGCTTAGAGTTGACTTCACATCCCAGCTCCAGAGATAAGCTCTGGCCATGACCTGGATAATTATAACAAACCCTCCTTCTGTCCACAGTTAATTTGGGGATAATTATATGACCTAAATAAGGCCCAAGAGAATCACCTCCAGTATTCTTGCTGAAGCCTTTAAAAATAAATGTATGCTGAATTCTCTGAGATTGTAAATTTTAAGGACCATAAAAAGTCATGAGTTGCGAAAGGCCAACTTTGCCATTTAGAAAAAAAATTTTCCTTAAAAGGAAACAAACATGGTAACATAATTTGAGAACCTGGATTCAACTATACCTGAAGACTTATATTCTTCAATTACATGTGTCAATAAATTTTTAATATTTTAGGTAGTCAGAGTTGTGTTGTTATCATTTGTAACCAAATGAATCCTGCCTAAAACAACTTCTCTTGATTACTTTCAACCATGAAGGAAAGTTTAAGATTCCCTTCATGCAACATAGCTTTTAACACCATCACTGATAACATGAGCATCCTTTCTTCTAACCACTTACACACCTAAACCCAGTGGACCACCTAAATGGAATTGCTCCCTGAATTTTCCATGGTAGTAATCACACTAATAAATTATTACTGGGCACTACTTCTTGTATTATCTCTGACTATACTCCCATCAAATTCTTTTAAATCCCCATCAGGAAAAAGTATATGTATAAATGAAGCCAGAGAGCTTTTAGAACTCCAGTCTACCTAATGTGAAATGGCCCAATTGTGGGAAAGTGTATATCCAGCCCATCATCCTTGGTACATACCTACCTCCCAGCCAAGGAGTCATGTTAATGATGCACAGAGCCTGCTAAAACATTATGATATTTTTTATTGACTATAAAGGGCAGTTGTGAAGAAATGAAATACTATTATTGAAACCATCCAGAAGGATATTGGCAAACCACCTCAGCAATCACATTACTTGGCCTTTTCCAAAAGACCTATCATCTAGGGGATGAAAAAGTTTCTCAGAGAAGATAACAAATATCCTTCAAGAGTCACCAAGTGTTTATCATATGTTCTGGTGTGAAAGATGAAATTATAACCAAACAAAATAATAATTACAATAATAATCATCAGAATTGATGGTACTGATACAGAGCTGTGTATTGAAAAGACAAAACACCCAGTGCCAGCATTCTACTCTTTAATGAATGCCTCATAAAAGTTATGATTTGTGAACACTGAGAAAGCAGAAGCTTTGCTTTTAAGCAACTCAGGCAAGGGAACTATCCTTGCCACTAGTGATGTATTTGTCTCTATGTGTACATGATGCATACAATTCCAATAAACCTAAGAATTAACTACTTTTCAAGTTTTGAATATGAGTCAAAACTCAGATATTTGACAGAGATGATAGATAGATATAGATATTTAGATAAATGGATAGCTTTTTAATTAAGTCCAGACTCAGATCGTGCTCATCCTTTTGTCATTACCTCTTAAAGAAAACTGAGCATGTGATGTGTTCTAGAAAAATGTATATCCCTGAATTGAAGCAAATAGCTCCCTTAGCCTCAGAATGTCACATACAAATAAACCAGAAGAATTTTAGTATCAGAATACAAACATAAGAGGAAATCCAAGGAGTCTAAGAAAAGGATCCACACTTAGGTTTTAGCTAACTCTGCTTTGTCCAGTTTCCAACACTGATCCATCATTCATTCCTTGAATAACTATGTATTAAGTTCCTGCTGTGTACCAAGACTGGGCCAAGTATTTGAGTACACAGCAGTAAACAACGCAGGTCTCTGTTGTTCTCATGGTGCTTATGGACTAAAGGAAAAAATAGATAGTAATAATACACATTAATGAAGATTGTGTCAGCTATCTATTGCTTCACTAAAACTACTCTAAAACATAAAATGGCTTAAAGCGTCAACCATTCTCTTATGTCTATAATTTTGAGGCCCAGAAATTCAAGGTAAGTTCTCCCAGACAGTTCTATCCCACATGGTATTGATTGAGGCCACATGATAATACATAAGTAGCAGATACGATATTCACTACCATGTCATGTGCCTTGGTGGGAATGGTCTGAAGACAGGCTTTGAGGACAGTTGATCAGCATGCCTGTGCAGGGACTCCAGTATGATGGTGTCAGGGTAACCAGGATTCTTACTTAGTGGCTCAGGGCTCCAAGAAAATCTTCCAAGAGATAGAAAGCAGGAACTACCAGTTTATTGAGGTCTGAGTCTGGAAACCCCTACATTGTAATTTCTGCCATGTTCTGTTGGTATGGCAGTCATAGAGGAGGCTGCCCAGACCCAAGGGGAAGGCACACAGACCCCATATCTTCCTGGTGGAAGAAAGAACTTTCAGCCTTAGTCTATCACAAATACATAATTCGCCAATGTGATAAATACTGTGAAAGATGAGAAGAGGATGCCAGAAGAAAGATGAAGGAGAGGGGAATCTCATTTAGATAGTGTGGGTAGACAGCACTCTCGCCCTGAAGAAGAACAAATAGCCATGAGCTTCAGTCTGTAGCCTACCTTTGTCACCATAAGCAAGAAATCTGTCTATATTAGTGGAGAAAAAAATACAACAGTTTCTGTTTTTCTAACTCCTTAGAAAACAACCACACACTTTAAAACTACTGTACTCCTTCTATCCTCTGAGGAATGCAATAAATTATATTCCTGAGAATTTATTTAATGACATGGAACAGCAAATTCCACACTAAGATCAAGTATAATATATAACAGTACAACAAAATAATAAGCAATCAAGCAGAAAACTTTGTTACTAAATATGAATTATTTGGAAAGAACAATTTGTCATCATAATGTACGAAGCATTAGATGCTTCCAAATTGCCATAATTTTCATTCACTTTCTGCTATGAAAGTAAATATTTTAACTTAAAATTCCCAGATATATGGATTTATCATAAAAATTACATACTTTGTATATGTGAGTGTATATCTCTATAAAATGTCTAACATATGCCTAATATGATCTATCCATCATACCTAGCTCTCATTCATACTGTGAGCATCTACTTTGTGCATTACATCATCTTAATACAAGAAATCAACAAATAATAGATTTCCTTAGGTGCTTAAGATCTATCCTCTTCTCTTCTACATTATCACTGCCCAAGTTCAAATCTGCTCCAGTCTCACCTGGACTATTAGAGCAACTGCCCTCCAGTCTGTCCCAGAGTCTGGCATACAAGTATCCTCACAGGTTACAGTCAACCTCTCAAGCCACTTCCCTACTTCCCCAGACACCGTGCCTGTCCTGTGCTTCTGTAGCTTGACCTACACTGGTGCTTTCAATATTTCCCCATTTTTTCTGATATATTCTTCAAGCCCCATCTCAGCATTCACCTTTTCTGCAGAAACATCTCTCCCCTCTTCCCAGCTGTGTCACAGCCTGAAGCATAGCATGTTAAATTGCCCACTTGCTTGCTTCTCCCAGGCCTCTGCTCTCAGCCTGCTCTCCCAGGGCAAGGGCTGTGTTTTTTCCACCTTTGCATCTCCAGTGACCAGTAGGGCCTGGACCAACATAAATAAGGTCAAGTGTCTCCTCTTTCTGGTTCTAAGATATCTTCTAGAAGGTTAATTTGCTGGGTTGAGAAATTTTTAGTTTTCTTGACATGTCCAAAAGTCATGATGTTAATAAGGGTACAAAGAATGTTTTTATTCCTTTAAAATTTATTTCAATGTTTTGTTTTACTTATCAAAGAGAGAATTTTTCTCCTTACTCAATTCTTTGTCTTTATCTTGATATCTAATGTGATTTGCATCATTTTATTTTTTAAATTACAAGCTCAATTATTGGGTATTTCCTTGTCAAATTTAATCCCCAGTGCACTCCACCCACCACTATGTTGGCTTTTCAAATAATCCCTGAAAATCACTCCTTCCATGAAAACCAAGGTGCCCTGTGACTCTAGAACCTGGCCACTGAGATAAGAGAAAAATAGAAATTTCAAAATGAGAGCACTCTAGGCCTTTTTTACTTCCTAACACTGTAACATCAGGTGAATTAAATAATCTTTCTACTTGCCTCAACTTCCCCATTTGGAAAATTAAAACAGTATGAAAATAGTAAGTGCCTATGGTATTCAGTGATATCTTGCATTAGTACATCCACAACAGTAAATAGCATGCATTTTATTTTCCTTCTCCATCCCATGTTGACCTTGCAAAATAAAGCAGCTTCCTACAGGTGAAAAGGACAGGACATTTTTCAGCCAGGATTGATGGTGAGGAATTCTCATTTCTGAAGTGATAAGGAGGAGAAACTACGGGGTACTATATACTAATGAGCACTGGTCTCTCCTCAGAGTTTGTTGAACCTGGCTGAGGTGTTACAAAAGACTAACAGGTTCCCTAGCCATCAAAGTGACTGCCACCAATAAAACCCAAATGCCTACCTGGGGAGTGCTGCCTTGTATCCAAACATCATCACCTGGCACACTCCTTCAACACCACCGAGACTCCAAACAGAAGGGAAGGAAACATGGGCCTACATAAATAACAGGTTGCATTTCCATGTAGACTTGGTTCAAACCAAACTACTTCTATGAAGGATACTCCGGGGGTCAACTGGAGGGAAATTAGAAACAATTAGAAGTTGGGATGTGGGGGTAAGGATTCAGAGCATCCACAGAAGAGGAACCTGAAGACCACAGAGGAGTGATGACTTGCTCAAGGTCATACAACAAATTACTGGCTGGGATGGGAGTATAGCCAGGGTCCTGAAAGCCAACTCTAATACTATTGCCTAATATATCACTGAAAAGACAGAGGGTTGTTGAATAAACTTTGTAATTTGAGATGATGGGGAGTGTGAAGAAGAGAAAGAACATCCAAATGTAGATTAATTTTTCATAAAAGGTTTAGTGAATGCCTACCAGATGCTGAGCACTGAGATAACAGTGAACAATGGGATAGACAAGGTTCATGCTCCTCAAGTAGCTTACACACTGAGCAGGGTGAGGAGCAGGAACAGGTAACAAGCAGGGAAGCAAATAAACCAAATAATGACAGCTTGCAAGAAGCATCATGAAGGACTCAAAACAAGTGGTAAATGAGGCAAATAACACAGTGGAGGAGGCTTCTTTATACAGGGTGGCCCTGTGAAGTCCTCACCAAGGATCTGGCCTTTAAACAAAGACCTGAAGGGCAAGAATCCAGCCACATAAAGAGCTATGGGAAGACTAAAATGAGGGAAAAAAGCAAAAAAGAGATTGCTCTTTTATAGAAACTGTCAAACGTTTGTGGGAGATGGAGCCTGGAGAATAAGGCAGAGTGTAGGAGAGATAAGAGAGTGGGGCTGGGCCAGATTGTGCCAGGTCTTACAGGCCATGGCAAAAATTCTAATTTTACTCTAGTTACAATAGGAATTCAGCAGAGATTTCCAAGCAAAAGAGAGACACGTTTTACCTTATTTCTTGGAAGGTCATTCTAGTTGCACTGGGAGGACAAGGACAGATGAACAAGTGTGGAAACAGAGACCATACTTAGACACCAAGGCAGGGATCGGGTGAGAGGTAGATAATGATGCACTGGACTCTAGCAACGACAACAGTGTGAGTCACAACAGAAGGAAGTGAGTGATTTCATAATAAATATAAGAGAACTGAGACGATTTATCAATAAATTAGCATTAACTAGCAAGACCTGATATTTTACTTCAGCCTTACTCACTTAAGGTGTTGGTTGACCATATTGAAATTGAGAGAAATTCTAAGACCTAAAATGATCCTAAAGTGATAAGTGACAAATTCTGGTTTCCTCCAGGTAAACTGAAGTCTCGGAAAGTTGACAGACATCTTTAAGTCTTGATTTTATTACGTGTAAAAACAGGATAACAGTAACTACAGTGATCAGTGAGCAAATAGATTTATTGTGCACAGTTGCCACATACTGGCCCGTGATAAATAGTAATTTCAGTCTTCCCACAATAATAAATGTTGCCAGGCATGGTGGTGCATGCCTGTAATCCCAGCACTCAGGAGGCTGAGGCAGGAGGATCACTGTGAATTTGAGGCCAGTCTGGGCTACATAATGAGTTCAAGACCAGCCTATATTAAAAACAAACAAACAAAAAATAACAAATTTTATTTAAGATCAGATACAGTGCTCTGAAGATTTTTTTTCACTGAATCCATTTTAAAACATAAAGCTTACAATGTTCTCAATCAGTATTTTTATGATATAAATTAGTAGGGTGCAGCATTATTTGATCATTAGGGAAAACCAAAAGCCTTTTAAGCTTTTTCTTTCATTTTTGTAGTTGTCTCTAACTCTCAGAGTCAATCTCAGTTGGCTTAATTGTGATTTCATCTGGAGAAAGACTCAAAATTTTTCAAGTTTCTGTCTCATAAGTATACCAACTTGATTAAATGAACTAAGGGGCAACTGTGGGTTTGTCCACCACGCATTATGACAAGTTTCAACTCTGGGTCCTCTAAACAGTATTTTCAAAGCTTCCTTCAACAGAAAGAAAAAGAATGCCCCATGCCCATTTGTGGATTCCTGGGGAGGAACCACTTAGAAGGAATAGTAGAACTCAAGAGGGTAAGTATTAACAACTTGCATTCACTCGGCCCTTGGGATACACAGCATCTTTCCATACCAAACTCTGGAAGTACAGGAAAGGACTCTAGGACTACAGCTAAGAGACTCTGATAATATGGTCAAGAGTCCTGTTTCTCATTCTACTGCAAATGCTTTTAAACATTAGGATGCAGAGAATGAGCATCTAAGGTAGAAATGTCTTTTTCATAATGTCACCTGAGATTTTCCCCAAACATATATAAACATGTATGTGGAACACATATAAACTTCTACATAAAATCTTCACCCTGTGTGTTTCTTGGCTGGTTTACTACAAGAGCTAAGTTCATGTATTCTTTGTCATTTCTGGCCTAACACACACATTGTAGAATCACACTTATAAGTAGGGAGGAAAATTATTTTTCCCCTAAGGCTAGTATTTTAGTGGCTATCATGACAGTTTGTTTTACCTTTGCTTAAATATTAATTTCTTATTTGATTTTTCTAAATGAAAGCAAAGACTTGGAAAATATGAAGTGCAATATGAGATATACTCACAAAGCCACATATATATATTTGCTTTATTTCTGAGCATGCTTATGAAAAAAATGAACAATATCCAACTGCTGATAACCAAAGAACTTGCTATTCTAAGAGAAGGTGGCAGTATAATATGTTTCTAAGGCTAAATATCTCTTCTAACAGTGACTGTCATTTAAATTCCTGCCTAGCAAAGAGATTTTTATGGAAGGTTAATGCCTCCTATAACATTTATCCTGGATGGTGGAGCTTTTCGCCTAATTTTCTGGGCTTTATTCCTGCAGTGTTATAGAACCTTATCTTCCCTCTAATAGCTTGCCAGTAAAGAGCCAGTGCATATAAAGACAGTCGTTATTTCTCAGTTCAAGCCCTGATTTAATGAAATTCCAAATCTCTAGTGAAAAAGGGCTGGAGGTTAAGCCATGAATAAAGGAAGGCAGGCCAGAAACAAGCTAAGGTGTTTCTGCCTAGAACTGGGCTATGGAAGGTTACACAGGACACAGAACTCTAGCCAGAGGAGGCTGCCTGAGGCTGTATAGAGACCACAAGTAAGGTTAATGGTCTACATTCTACAAGGGTGGCATCCCTGCTTTTTTTTGAGAGGCTATTCAGCTGGAAGAAATCTTTTCAAGTATTCCCCATTTGCATTTGAAGTAATTTGCCTTTTTATAATTTTCTAATTCCCTTTCACTATTTTGACATTTACTAGAGACTGTGGCCTTTCAATAAAACATTTCCTTCCCAGTTACCTATTTACTTCTCCTTCTTTAATGGCCATGACACATGCATTTTCCAAAAATGATCAGAGCCATGCTTCTGGTCCCACATACCTTTGCAGAACCTTGACACTTAACTCCCATTAAGAGGCTGAGTTCATTTCACCTCCCCTTCAAACAGTAAGGGACTTTATACAATGTATACAGCGCATGGTGCATGATTCCTGGAACAAAGCAGTGGTAAGCAATGTGATCTTTGTCTGGCACTAGCTTTTAGAATGCAGCCATCATGCTGTGAGAAAGCTGAAACCAGTCCATGTGAAGAAAGATGACACAGACAGGAAACATGGGAAGGTCTGAGGTGTCTAAAAATATAACCAATCTCAATTACCAAACACCTAATGGAATGAGTCTTCAGCTCACACCAGTTCTCAACCTGAGTCTTCCACCTGAGGCTTCACATGCTATAGAGCAGAGATGAGCCACTCACCCTGCCCTGTCCAAATTCACGACCCATGGAATTCAGAGAACAATAAAGGACTGTTTTATGCTATTTTGGAGTAATTTGTTTCACTGTCATAGCAACTAGAACAATGATGCACTATGACCGTATCCTTTGTAAGAAACTGTATTTGCTGTAAAGACCTCTTGTTCTCTGGCAAAGCCTCCTCTGGTGCACTTTAGCCAGTCCCTGCAGCCAATCCTTAACCACCTATTCTATGGCAGCAGTGAGACAGTGAAATGGCAAGGTCTTTGGAGCCTTTCAGACCTGAGCCTTTTCTTTAGACTCTGACTAAGTTATTTAGCCTCTCTGAGCTTCACCATTTCATCTTTGAAACAAGGATAACAATGCCTACCTCAGGAAATAAGTAGTCATGTCTTGAAGCTCTTATCCACCATAGAATTTTTTTTTGTATTAAATTCTTTTATTGGTACATTGTAGGTATACAACACAATTACATTTCTCATTGGGAATTGTACCTTTATATAATGCA
>NW_004624758.1:5577148-5657478 GCF_000247695.1 Heterocephalus glaber
GCACAGACCTGCCTGTCTGCAGCGGGCTGATTCGGCGTGTGTTCCACGCAACTGGGGACCTCGGCAGGGTGTGGGCAGACCTGCCTGTCTCCCACCATAGAATGTTAATGACCCTCTTTGTCACTACCGGGACGTCTTCCCAGTATATACCTCCCCTAGGAGGTTTCTACCAGTGCAGAACTTATTCTCTCCTTCCATACCATTCCTTTGTTATTCCACCTAATTTCACTTCCAAGAGCACATCATTATTACTTTAGCTGGGTCATTGCCTAAGACTCAGACACTGTGGACATTGTTAAGAGTCATTCACACTCTATCGTATCCTTGTGCTCTTAAAGCACACATTCCCACGCATTTCTGTATCCACAAATCCACATAGGAGAGAAGAGCCTCATGGGAGGAAAAGAGTTAAACTCTTACTCTCTTGCCTCCTACATACTGATGTTTAAAAATTAAAAATGTTTTTCTCTAATAGGTCAAGATAATAGCAATAGAAGGAGGAAAATACAAGTGACCATCAGAAGGAAACTCACTATAAGGGAAATAGAGTATAGCTTTGTAAACCAGACATAATTATAGGTTAAATGGACTAATTCTAGACCCAGAATATAATAAATCCTGACCTTTACAGACTCAGCCAAGCTGGTGCCAGAAGTAGATTTTCAGGAAAAATAGTTACATATGGATATCAAGACCTGTGCTCCTGGAGAGTTGTACCCTGTGGAGCCCAGGTAGTTTTTCTCTAGAACTATGCCATCCTAAAAAGTAGGTACTGTACTAGCCACATGTGGCTACTGAGTGCTTAAAATGTGATCAGTCCAACTTGCAAGTGTAAAATATACAATGGATTTCAAAAACTTCATATGAGCAAAATCACACCAATTATTTCATTAACAATTTTATATAGATTACATGTTGAAATAGTATGTTGGATATACTATACTGGGTTAAATAACATCATTGAAATTGATTTCATATACATATATATATGTCTACTAGAAATTTGAATACTAGATACATGGCTCACACTATATTTTTATAGGATGTGCCATTCTAGAACATTTCTAAGAAAGAGGGCATCATAAAACCAAATATGCCTCATCAAATCTGTAGAAGCATTCTTTGCTATGCAATAACAAGCAAGTCTTGTCCCTAGGGTGGAGAAAACTTCAGCAGACCCTCCTCTGGAGAACAGCCAGTGCTCAGGACCAGCTCCCATCCACAAATGTCATCCTCCAATACCATATGGTGCTGGACATTCCAGGCAGTAGATAGGGCTCCCTGGAAATCCTTAGTCAAAATTGCCCAAAGGAATGCAACATGTCACTGCTCTCCTTCTTCAGGAAGTAGATCGAACATGAGCATCAAGGACCAATGACTCACAAACCTGAAGATCCTGAACAATACCAGGAAACTTCAAAAATGCCCAAACTCCAAGTAGCAGACTGAATTGAGTCCCACACCATATTAACTTGAGTGTTAAAAGTCACACATTTGGAGGCTGGGGATTTAGCTCAGTGGTTCTGCTGCCTGCCTCCCAAGTGCAAGGACCTGAGTTTGATCCCCAGTACCAAAAAAAAAAAGTTAAAAATTTATAGTCTTAGATTATTAAAACCTCCCAATCTTGGTTATATTTATTTTCCCTTCTATTACATATTCATCTCACATAATAATTATAATACTAACTATTGAATGATTCTGAAAAACATTTCATGTATATATTGATTCATCACTAAACCCCTAACACCTGGGTATTACTATCCAAGACTTAACACACAGCAAAACTGAGGCTTACTTAAGTCTTGCCGAATTCTAATGAATCTAGAAAAACTGTCAGAAACTTGAATTCAAATCCAGATCTATCTCATTCCAAATCTGCCTAGATTTCAAAAAACAAAGAATTCTAACCAACAAAACAAATATATGTTACAGTGTCTATTGGTTAAATATATACTTAAACTTACAAATGTATATTCATTCACAAAGATTATATGATGCTAAAATAGACATCATAGATGGAAAGCTATAAATACATTGCCAGTTTTAATGCTGTTCATTCTGACCCTTAGCTTACTCTTCTATAATAATGATACAGATACTGAAGGACAACATGAAAACAACTTCTTTAGGTTCTGCCTACCCAATTTTGCCTCTTCACTAGATTCCATGACCTTGGATACAGGGTCTTATGAAGCTAAAATAGATTTGCATTTATCCAAAAGTTTTATAGTACATAGCTCTGTATTGCACAGTGTAGTCTTTATTGTAAAGGCAACAGAGATCACTTTTAAACCAAGCATGAGATAATCAGATTTGCATTTTAGAAGGATCACTATGGGGCACTCTCACACTCTGGTGGGAGTGTAAATTGATACAACCCTTCTGGAAAGCAATTTGGCAAAATATATTAAGAGCTGTAAAATGTTTGACACAGTGATATCACTTTTGTGACTACTCTAAGGAAATAATCCTAAAACCAGAGAAAGCTTTATGAACAAAGCATTCATTGTAGCCTTATTAATAATGGCAGAAAAATAGCAATGACTGCATTACTCAACAATAGAAGAATGGTTATGCAAGCTTCGGTACATTTACCAGGTAACACAATAACAGCCATCTAAATTATATTCATGACAAGTTATTAGTAACATCAAAAAATGATGATTTACTAATGTTAAGATTAGCAACACATTTGTGGTTGATTATAACGATGGCCACAAATAATTCTCCTTCTATAGCCATACTCTTGCAATATGATATATGACTTCCTTTAAGAGGTAGTATGTATTCCTCCACCTCTCAATGTAGCCTGACCCTGTAACTTGCTTTGACCAACGAAATGCTAGTAAATGATTTGCAAGCAGGAGTTTGAAAAATACTCTCTTGCTGTGCTGGAAGCTTTCCATCACCAGGTGAAGAAGCCCTGACCTAGCTTGCTGGATGATGACAGATACGACCCACTCTGTCCTGTCAACTGAGATGTTGGCCAATCCCCAAAAGAGAGTCACCTAGATAAGTGGCACAAACACAGATGCATGAAGGAAGTCAGCTGAGATGAACAAAAGAACCACACCACTGAGCCCAGCCCAAATCACTGCTTCAGAGATGAGGTACCATATAAATAGTTGTGATTTTAGGACACTAAATTTTGAGGGCATTTGTTACACATCAAAAGCTCACTTACTACAATTTTTATAATTTCGGAGACAAGGTAATGATATATGATGGGAGGGGGGAATCACAATATTATTCTTGTTTTTGTGTATGTTTCAAAATTTCCAATATATATGGCTAAAGGAAAAATAAATTTTCAGTAAAATATCTGGATATAAGAATACACATGCATGTAGTTTGATCATTACTACAATATTTTCCATAAAAATATATTAGTGAAAGATATACCATTGTTTGCCTCTGGATACTGAAAATATGAATATTTGACTAATTTGCATTTTAAGGCTTACTTATTTTATTCTGAAAATGTATTTTTATAATTTTATTTATTTTTATTTCAAAACTTCCCCCACTCTAATAAAATGTCTTTCTATAGAATATATAAAGAACTGACTTGGAGAGGAAGGAAACTAAAGACAAAGAAACAAATTCAGAGGAAATTAAAATAGCCTAGAAGAAAGTACGATGGCCCAAAACCAAGGCAATGTCTGTAGAGAAAGAAAAGAGGGGAGAGACTAGGGGTGGTGGGCCAATATGGAGATACTGAGCTATTGAGGGAAAATCCACAGTTATCAATACTGGGTATTGAAAGACACTTAATCTGGGACAATGGATGAGTTTCATGAGGACCCAAACCCCACCCTGAAAATGGACTCAAAGTGAGGTCTAAGTGTGTAAACCATCTCGCGATAGAAAATACACGGGTTTCATCATATTCTCAAATGAAAGATGAGATCTCAAAAGCCAAATATCCATGAAAGTTTGTCTGCCCAAGACAGAAAAGAATTTCAGTTTGGTCTAACAACCCTATTTAGATCTGACTATTTTTAGGGCATTGAAGAAGCCACTTAAATGATCAGTCTGGGATCTGGGTCCCTAAAGTCTGATCTGAGTACATGATGGTCCCAGTGACATCAGTCCTTCTGGGCCACAACTTAGAAGCTGGTTCCTACAGGTTTCCACCCTAAAGGAAGCCAAACCCTTGTTAACCATCACTTCAGAGTGTCAGATTCATGGGTATAACCAGAACCTCAAACTCCAGAAAACAAATAGTTGTCTTAGCCTGTTTTCTGTTGCTACAACCAAGTATCTGAAACCAGATAAATTATAAAGTGTCTTAGTTACTTTTTCTCATTGCTGAGACAAAATACCCAACACCCAAAGTTAAAGGAGGAAAGATTTATTTGGCTCACAGTTTGTAGAGGTTTCAGTCCATTGTCAGCTGGCTCCAAGGCAGGATAGCACGGCGGAGGGACACTGAAGAGGAGAAATAGTCCATATCAAGCAGGCAGGCAAGAACAGCAAGCAGCAAGTCCAAATGACCTTAGCAGCTTCTTTCTGCCTCTTTTATATTCTATCTAGGCTACCAGGTTTAGGGTGGGTGCAAAACCAGTGGACTGATTTAGTAATCACACACCCTTAATCTCAGCATCACACACTCAGATCCAACCACATCTGAAAAAGCCCCACCTATGACTGCATGAGGCTTTGGGGAGACATCTAGACACAAGCTATAACATAAAGAATGGACATTTGTTTGGTTCACAGTTCTGGAAGCTAAGAACTCCAAGACTATGGTGTTGGCCTCTGCCGAGCATCGGGTGAGTTCCTTCATATTGCATTATAACATGTGGAAGGGTATCATTAGAAAGCCACTCTCATGGTAACCCATTAGCCCATTAATCTATTAATCCATTAATAGATTTATCCATTCATGAGGGTAGAGCCCTTATAACCCATATACCTTCCAACGGTTCCATCTTTCAACACAGCTATGTTAAGAACCAGGTTTCCAACATGTGAAAATTGAGGGACACATTCAAGCCATAGCATAGTTTTTCTACATCTTAGGCTCAAAGACAGGATCCATGATGATCTGCTCCCTGTCCCCCTCTCTGAATTCATTTTCTCCATGTTTTTCCTTGTTCCTCTTTACCTTGGCCTATTTTAAGTTCCCCGAAATGTGTATTTTTCCCACCATCTGGCTTTATATGTACTGTTCCCCCTACCTGAGACTCCAGTCTACTCCCCCTCCAACTAGTAAACTTCAGATCTGAACTTCAATCACTACTTCCCAGGCCAAGAATATCCTCCTGATATATTTACTCAGAACACTTCGCTCAATTGAAATATTTTAATTTTTATGTGATTAATAACAAATATTATTTGGATACTTACAAGGTGCCAGGCACCATACAAGTCCCTTGACATGTATTAATTAATTTCATTAGCACATCCTATGAGGAAAACGAGCCACAAAATGCAAACTACTGGAATGCAGCTCTGTAGCAAGTAAAAGACAATGCTGGGATATAATCAATTCCATCAGCCTAAAGCTGGGACTGCACTGGCCTGATGGCTCATGTCTTTGTTTTCGTTTTGTGTAGCCATGTGCCCAGCACAAAGGTGTGATGCCGAATAGGAACTCCAGTCATGTTGACTAAATTTCCTTGACCTACCTCAACTTGAGCTGCTGAGATGCATAGTGCTATAGTGTAGATCTGACATCTGAAGCCCATGTGTAAAAGACTTGATCACCAGGCCATGGTGCTACTGGGAGGTGGTGGAATATTTAAGAGGTGAGGTCTAATGAAAGGTTTTAGATCAAGAGAGGTGTGCCCTCAAAGGGGGTTATGGAATAGTGGTATCTCCATCTCTGTCTCCTCTCTCTCTCTCTCTCTCCCCCACTCTCTCTCTCTCTCTCTCTCTCTCTCTGTCTCTCTCTGACTTCTTCCTGGCCTTAAGATGAGCAACATAGCAACTTTGCTGTACCACAGCTGCCACCATGATGAGCTGCCTCCCCACAGGCCCAGAAACAACAGTGCCAATTAACCAGGGACTAAACACTCTGAAACAGTGAACCAATATAAATCTTTTTTCTTTTTAAGTTGATTGAGCTCAGGTATTTTTCATAGCAACAGAGAGAAGATGAACACACACAGCATCCAACTTGGGAGGCAATCTTACAAATCACATTCACCGACTCCAAGAACAGGAGACCCTGAGGGGGGTTGTGCACTTCTCAAAGTCACACAAAACCAGCACTAAAAGTCAGATTTCCTAATACAACCTAGTATTATTCCCACCTCATTAAATGGGAACTCAAGTGTCCCCTACTATAAAAAATACTTGATATTTTTCAACCGCTAGAGGAATATTGCTTCCTTCTCTTGGCCTTGCTTTGCTGCAGAATCAGAAAGGAGGAAAGCAGGTAAGAAACAAAAGTATTTCTTGAGCGATTTGGATTTAGAGAAGAACACAAGGATTATAGAAAAATACTTTTAATGTAAATTACTCCTTTAAAATTTTCTTCAATTTCATGTTACTGATGAAAAAAAATTTTTTTAACTCAGAATAACCTTGCTTTAGCCAGTCTATACCTTTAACTCACAATTATTTTAATGTGATCCTCTTTGGTCAATCTCTTCTGTAGGCTCTATGGCAGCCTAGCTCACACTCTTCTTGATCTATGCAGAGCTGTGCTATAATGGGGCTCTCTGTGGGACTGCAGCGACACACTCCAGCCATCAGAAAGGCCCTCATCATGGCTGGGAGCTGCAACAAATGTAAACCCACACGGGCATTGTTCTCCAGGGATAAGGAAGGGACCACAGGTCTCTAGCACCAACTCATCTGTACTCAGTGATTCTTCAGAGAGAAATAACACCTCATTTAAGGGACACATTTACCAATAGCACAAAGGCACTACCTGGCATCTGAGTTCATACTTCAACTCCTCCACTTAGTAACCATGAAATTGTGAACAAAGACTTACTTTTTCTGTGCCTCAGTTTCCTCATGAGTAGTAATAGTTGTATATATAACTAAGACTCACATGAGAAATAAATAAGTAATATATCTCTGAAGCTAGCATGTAGAAAATGCTCAGTAAAAGTTAGCTATTTCTCCTGTGATGGAGCAATTCAACTGATTTCATGAAGCTGGGTGCTTTCACCATCATTTCACTTAACTCTTTTCATACCCTATTAAGAAGGCTTACTTATCTCTACAAATGAGGACACTGGACGCCAGAAACGTGATTTGCCCAAGATCATAGGAAGGCCCTGGTTGGCTGGTTTTGAGTTAGAATTTTCTCCATGAGAAATACAGCACCAGAGTGTCAACAGCATGATCACCTTTCACAAGCCTAGAAGCTGATGCAGGGAGGGTGTGGTGACATACCCGAGAGCTTTAGAGAATGCAGGTCAGAGGCTGAATTGGATCCTTCTTTACCTCAGAGAGCACTGCCCATTACAGGGCCAGAAGACCACCTCTAAAGCTCTGCAAGAAGGCTTTCTGTCCTTTACTATGGCATTGCTTTTTCCACTGACAATGACATGGAAGCTCAACCCTGGCTTATTTTAATGCTCTGGATTTTTTAAATGCCTTCTTCCTAAAAAGAGCTGTGGAAAAAGTTCATAATGTGCTCTCTGAAAGTCCTCTCTGGGCAACCAGAATAGATGCCTTTAAGGTAGATGTCACCAACAAAGGCCACTGTCTCCTAACAAAAGACAGCAAAAAGTATAACATCTTCTCAAAATAGTCAATAAATAAGTGAAACTTTTTTGTATGAATGGAAATAAATAAGTGAGATATTTTGAGAACACTGGTGAATGGGAATGGTTGTAGATGAACTCATCAAACTGAGGCAAAGAAGAATGTTTTTCTTGCAATTAACAAATCCGGGAGACTAGAAGGACAAGAAAGCTGCCTCATATATATGAATGACTAGCACATAGAAGGGCAAGGTGCACCTCAAATGTCACCAATACACAGAAGAATACTGATCAGGTCTACCAATGAGGGTACAGACTGGGCAAGAGGCATCCACACTCAGAACACAAGCACTGGAGCCTCGTAGGCTTAAGCCCTTTCTCTGCAACACAGAAAGCCTCAGCTTCCCCATCTGTAAAGTAGGGGTAACAATAATACATCTACTTCATAAGGCTGTTGTTGTGTGCATTAAATAAGACCATGAATCTCAAAGGTTTATCACCATGCCCAGAGCATGTAAATCCTCCATAGATGTCTTCTATTATCTTTGTTGTTGTGTGAAAGTGAGTTCATTGTCCTTAGAGGTATTCAACCAGCAACTGATGACCAATGAGCTACAAATCTGTGTTGGGAAAGAGATTAGACAAAGGGTGCATTAGACAAAGGGTTTGGGATTAGGTGACCTCTAAGTTTCCTTCCACACTTGGGTTTCAAGATTCAATGAAACTAGGGTTAATGTGAAATCCTCTCTCTGACTACCTTGCAGGCTTCCACTTTGGGGTTTTGTTTTCCACTTTTGTCCTTGCAAATCCTTGCTGTGGAGCTAAATCTGAAGAGTGAGTCTTCTTTTGCTTGGTGGCTGCATTCCTGGAATTCCCAAGATTCCAGCCCCTTTTCCTCCTCACATTATAAACATTGGGTTCTTTGGGGAGGACCAAAAGGTCACTTTACAAATAGCATTTGCTTCCAGACTCTCATCTAAATAATTCAACTCAACTTCAGTAAGAGCAGCAGGCTTTGGGCCAATCTCTAGCCTGTCTGAAAGGAACGGTACTGATTTCCTGCTAACAAGAAGACATTGTTCAAGTTGGAGAATGGCATCCTCAATGCTGAGTGAGAAGAGCTAGGTATGGGAGCAGCAGAACAGTGACAGCAGGGTCTTTCCAAATTCCCTTCATAAGAGGACTAAGATCTTGAAGAGGAGGAGGCATTTATTGGGGGCTGCTGAAAATTCAGCCTTACTGCCACTGTCTTTATAACCACAATATAAAGTAACTCCCACAACACAGAGAAGATAAGCTCTTTAAAGAAAATATAAAAGCATTAGCTTGGCAATTCACCCAAACCTCATCATGCACCATAGACATTTTTGAAGTTTAACAAAGAAAAGCACATCATTAAAGAATACTGCTCTATCACCATTCTTATGCAAATCCTTCCAGATAGTTGGGTGGAAAATTCCATCTAACATGCAGCAAGAAATAAATGTTTCAGGGTGGAAATTTCAGCTATACTGAGTGCATCTATCATTTGTATAATCCAAACTACTGTATGTGCGCTGACTACAGAATTAGTATTGATCCATTCACCATGTAAACATCAAGTACTTTCTATTATTACTTGAAATAGCATGCTATCACAATTTCTATTTCCTCCTTCTATCTTAAATAGAAGTATTGCACATTAGCCCTTTCCTTCATGTACTTTTTTGCACAGCTATCTAACTACAGTGTTCAGTGTGGTACTCAGTTTCCTGCAGACATCTGCAGTATTAGCATTAAAGCACTTTATTTTCAAGTCATCTCTGATGGAAGACAATACAACTTTCATTTGCCCAGAAACCTGTTACCAGAGCTTCTCTTTGAAACAGTCTCTCTCTCTCCCTCTCTCTCTCTCTCTCTCTCTCTCTCTCTCTCTCATATCTTTTGTTCCCCTTTCACCCCATGCTGATGCCACCATCATCAGTTTGTCTCTCCAGCCCTACCCCCTGGTAAGACAAGACCACCAGGTCTCTGGAGCACTGAAATAGTGGGAAAAATATTTGCCAAGGCTGAGAATGGTATTTAATTTCAGGACATCTTGCTGCAGAAGTTCAAGACTTGACTCTGTGTTGCATTGTTCAAATGTCTGGATACATGAAGAAAAATTACTTTGGAGAATCAGTTCTTATGTATGAACGGATATAAAAGCATAGCAAAGGGTGAGCCTTCTTCTCGCTTCCCCTTCTTACATTCCACAGCATAACAGCATGAGGAAATTTGGACTGGGTTCCAGACCCTGGAGGGTCAATTTAGCTCAAATAGCTGGGAGGTATATATGGCATAATTCACATTCTCTGGTGCTGGAGGTCGTCCCTGGGCACCGCATGTGTCCTGATCCAGTGCACAGCACATCTCATTACCCTTGCCAAGCCATGAACAGTCTGCACTGTATGTGACAACTAGATTTCCAGAGTCTTCAGAGCCCAGCATGGCTCTAGTCAGAACACATACAGTTTCATTCTGTCAGTGGGAATCTGTACCTTGCAACCTTACTCTGCCACACAGCCAACTGTCAGAGATAGATGTAATACCCTTTTAGCACAATCTGGGTTGTTCACCAACCAGTCTACATACAGAAACTGTACATTTTCATCTTTAAAAAAAAAAACAAAACCCAAAACTGCGACTTCATTTAATGGAGAAAATATTTGGAACCAGTGGGTACTATTTCACCATCCTCATGTCCAAGCTGCTTTCAACCAATCTAAAAAGTACAATAATTAATTAATTAATTCAACTTCTTCCTAATAAACCATAGTTTTGTTGCAAAACTAAATGGATGCAAATTCAAACAGATGAAATTCTAAAATTGGATTGTGTGTTAAATATTCAAAGAGAGAATGATGAAGTTATAAAAGATCCGTACACCTAGTTCTGCTCCTAATAGATCTCCAGTTTTCTTTCTTGACATCAACAATGCAGTCTTTTGAATGCTTGATTATCTTGACAGCAACAAAGTTCTAATCTCCTTCCTACTAAGTACCACCTCGAGAACTGGAACCAGATTTAAAATAACACATATGCACGCTCTTTCTTATTACAATCATTTGAAATGAACTATAAAACCTCAAAATACTGAATCGGATTGCTCCAACAATGATCATATTAATTTTTTAGAAAAATACAATTAATTAAAATAAAAAGCAGTATCCAAGCAAACACTGTTGGTTGCCTTTCCATTTCCCCTTCCTTGTTAACAATACCCTTTCTCAGACCAAGTAACTACCACTCAAGGGAAGGTGGCCCTCTCTCCTGCTGAAGATAAACTCTTAAACAGATTGTAATATGTTGGACTAATCCCATTCCCTGGGCAGTGACTTGTTTAGGAATGACCATGTGCTTCAGTTCTGATAAACGAGATATGAAGGATCATCTCAAGGGACTTTGAAAGGTTTCCTCAGTCTTGAAAAGAGATTGGTAGAGGACCCACCAGCAGGAAAAATATTGTACACTGTTGTATTTGCACATGACTTGCAAACCACAGAGACTGTACTGTGCCAGATGCAAGGGATCTTGGTCTTTGTTGAGCTGCTCAGTTAACCAAGCCTGAAGCAACCCTGCCTTGGATATCTTGTTAAAAGGAGATCAGTATTGTCCCATGTGAGGGTTTTCAACTGCGGCAAAAGCTTTATAACTGCTACAGATGGTTATTGTTCCTTTTAGATGAAAATAATAAGAAAAGACCCTCTACTCAATTCCCCCTTGCTATACCTTTTTTCTCCAGATGAACTTTTGGTTGAAATGAGAGCATTCACATATTTGAGCAAACATGAATAAAATCTGCTCAAAAAATAAGAAATATTGAGAAATGTTACCACTGAGTAGAAGAGAGAGAGAGGATATGATGTCATGATGGCCTAATCAAAATCTGCTTTGTGAACACCCATGAGCATTCATCTAGTGTGTTACCAAAGAGCTTCAAGACAGGCTTCCTACGAAAAAAGGAAGGAGAGGTTACAATATGAAAAACCATGCTGTGAACCCCTCCAGACCTACCCAGCCTTTAGAAAATAAAGAGCTTGCTCTAGAGCAGCAGCTTCCAAGATGACTGAAGTACAGAATCCACTGGTTCCTTTGGATGGGATCATACATAAGCCTGATGGCTGTTCTTCAGATTGAAAAGGCATAGAAGTCTTGTCCTATCCACTTAGCTCACACCTCACTGCTGGCCCCTGAGTCATTGCCACTGAATCATGAAAACTGCCCTGAGCAACTGTTAAAATGATGATCTAAACCAAAGACAAGAGGCCTTCCAGAATCTTGTGTAACACAATTTTAAGTAAGAAAAAGACATGAAGTCCTAACAGTTTAGATGAAACAAAATACTTTCATTTGTAGGAAAATATGTAAACCAATAGTGAGGTGCTGCCTTAGTCATTTTGTTTGTTGCTGAGACAAAATGAATACTCACACCTTAAGGAGGAAAGACTTATTTTGACTGAGTGTATAGAAGTTTAAGTTCATAGTCAGCTGGCTCTAAGGCAGGACAGCATGGCCCAAGGGAATGGAGACAGAGAAGCTGCGCATGTCATGGCCCCAAGAAGCAGACAGCCAGAAAGCAGGAGCTAAGGAGGTAGATAAAACCTTCCAGGCCATGCTCCCAATGACCCAGCTCTTCCCACCAGACCTCATCTCCTAACAAGAAGTCAGCCATAAACTCCAATAATCCAATCATCTTTCAAAAGCCTGCCTATGAGCACATGGGCTTTGGGGAGACATCTGGATATAAACCATAAAAGCTGTTCTGTCAAGACAAGGAAAATGACAATAGCAAAACCAGTAAAAGACTACTCCTTACCAATAGGTCAGGATTCTTCCATAGTCCTCTAAGAATTTTGGCTAGAAAAAGAAAAAGAAAAAAGAAACCTACTTAAATATAGGTTCTGTCAGCGACAGGAAGGCATTAAAGGAAAGTGATCTCAATGGAAATTGTCATGTTCTCCATCAAAAAGGTGAGTTTCTACCATAAACAGTATTAAAAAACAAAGGCAAACTTAGGAGAATATGTCTGTAACACATACAATATACAAAGTTATAAGGCTTGACTATCCATAGAAGATAGAATTTACACATCAATTTAAATTTTTTAAAAAGACAATCCACTGTAAAAAATAGGAAATGTGGACAGACAATTCACAGAAAAGCACAGGTGACCAGTAAGCTTTTAAAAAGATTTTCAGCCTCACTCCTACTTGAAGAAATGCAAAATAAAACAATGAAATGCCATTCTCTGCCCACTATATTTGCAAAAAATTAAGTCTGATAATATCCAGGCTTGCAAATAAAGTAGAGAAATGGGTGCTCTCACACATTTGATGGGAGTGTGAATTGGAACAGTTTTGGAGGACAATTTGGCGATGTCTATCAGACTTAAAATGCAATTCCATTTTAGGAGTCTGTGCTACAGATATATTTGCACATGCCTGCAAAGATAGAACTACAGGATATTCACTGCATCCTTGTTTGTAATTGCACACACACAGGAAACAATGTAAATGCCCATCAGTAAGGATCTGATTGAATATTTTCTGAAATACATATAAAAAGAATAATGAATAAACATTGAAAACAATGAAGTAAATATATATGTGCTAGTACTGGAAGTCTCTGAAATGTAAAAAATAAAGGCGGCATATAATATTTCTATGCCATCTTTTTGTATACCTAGTACAAATCCAAGACCATACTAGATAACAAGTAAAAATCTACTGGAAGTATAAATGACTTGTAAATATTTGCTAGAGAAATGAATGACTGTTATATAGAATGAAAAATGTGCATGTAAACATATGAAAAATGTTTGAAAGATACAAAAGTTTACCTCATTATAATGGGAGAATCACTTTTCATAGATTCTTAAAAATTTTATAAGTATACATGCTATTTTCACAATAAAAGAAATGAAAAAGTTAAGGATCTTCCTCTCTTTTTTAAAGGTATTAATATTAAAAGATAAGGAAAGCAGATAATATTGACCATATGTATATATAACAAAGATTAACTCCAGAAAACACAGAGTTCTTAATAAACAGTCAGAAATCTATATATACACTATATATATATATATATATATATATATATCCAAATGATGTAGCTCATTCTGGTAATTGTTAACTATCCTTTCTTGCACAAAGATCCATTTTTGTGGATAGGGTCATCAATGTGTTTATTATCCAAAAGAAAAGGTACAAATGATCCAAAAGCATATGAAAAAGTAAACTAAAAATGATTGTTTTTGCTTATAAAGTAGGCTTTTTGAAAAAGGAAAATAGGGGCCAGGGATTTAGCTCAGTGGTTCTGCCACCTGCATTGCAAGCACAAGGTCCCGAGTTTAATCCTCTACCAAAAAAAAAAAACCTGGCAAAAAAGGAGAATATATCTGTTATCCAGAGTTGACAAGGATCTGCAGAAAAGCATGTTTAATCAAAGTTGATGGGAGTACAAACAGGTATAGTAATTCAAATAATAATTTGTAATATCAAATTTTTTAAAACATCATCTTGGAACCAGGTATTTTACTTTGAAGAATTTGTCCCTCAGAAACCTTTACACAATTACCAACAGATGCATATACAAGGATGCTCATTAGAGCCTGTTCATTAGCAACAATCTGCAAACAATTTTATTTACTCATCAGTAGGGCCAAAACAAGGTAGGAGTGAAGATCTCTGCCCTGATAGAATCTGCATTCCAAGGAATCTAGGAGGAGACAGGCCATAAATAAGATAACAAGGTAAGTTTTGATAACATAAGTGCTGTAGGAGAAATAAAATGTGAAATCCAATAAGGTGACAGAGGGGGAAGGAGGAACCAGGGTGGAGGGAGTCTATTCCACATGGAGCCATCAGGGGAAGACAACCTGGAGGGTGACAAGCTCTAACATCAGAATAATGAGAAAGAACCAGCTCTGTAAATTTAAAGTCCTCAGGCACAACAGGAGGGAGAGGGGAAAAGAAAGCCCAAAGTGGATGAAGGATAATGAATAAGGAGGGAAAAGGACAAGATGGGACTGGAGAATACAACATGGGCCCAATATTTAGGTTTTGAATTTTAGGCTTTGGATGAAGAGTTTGGGTTTTATTCCTGAGGATAACAGAAAGCCACTGGGGGAGTAAATAAGAAAGGACATGGCCACATTTGTGGTGAGGCTGCTGGAGAATGAATTAAGAAAATAGCATGAGGAAAGGAGAGCAGTTGGGAGATCCCACCAGACCTGCTGATAGCTTAGACCAGGCTGGAAGCAGTGGAGAACAAGAGGAAGTGTCCAGATATGGGGCATAATTTGCAGGTAGAGTCTGCAGGACTCAACAGGGGCTTGGACCTTGGTCTATCAGCAAAGGAGGAATCGAGGACATCTTCCAGCCCTGGGGCCTGGGCAACTGTGTGGTATGATGGTGCCATATACTAAGATGAGAAAGGCTGGAAGACGAAGAGCCCTCCTGGAGAGAATCCAGAGTCCCATTTTGTATTTAACTTGATGTCCTATGAGACAGGCAATTAAAGATCAAATCAGTAATTAAAAGACATATTTGGAAATGCACAGAGAAAAACTGGGAGATTATTCAACCTACTGATAAGAAGATTCTCTCCAGAAAGTAGAATTGGGGGTCGGGGAGAGAAGATGAGGGGAGCAGAGCCACTTCTCTACATTTTGCCTCATATACATTAATAAGATTTGAAATTCTTTCAATGAATATGTATTACTTTCAAAATTTAAATAAATGAATATAAATAAAAGAAGACTAACTGGCAATTTTCATATTTTTTCACAGAGCCTTTTCTTCAAACAAAACCTTATCTAGAATGCTCTTCTCATCATCATCATTCAGGTGTCAGCTCAACTGTCACCTTCTCAGAGAGCCACCTCTAACTCCCAATCTAAGTAGCTCCCAAGTCATCCTACTGCGCTTCCCATTTTATTGTATTCCTATCACTCAGCACCCAAAGTTAACTTGTCCATTTATTTGTTTACTTGTCTCCCTACTAGAATATAACTAACAAGAGAGCACAGACCTTGCACGTCATCTTCTCCAAAAAGCACTAGAATTCAGAACCATGGATTAAAAACAATAGGCCATCAATAAATACTCTTCTGATTAAAAATGAACTCAAATTTGTCCTCAAAATAAAAAGTCCAGTTGCTTCAGTTGAAGGGAGACTCAGCCCAGAGTCTTGCCCAATCCCTCCCTCCACTCCCTTCCTCCCAGCACTGGCTAACCTGAGGTTCATCCAGAGGCCCCCAAGGGCCTGCTAGAAAACATTAAAAATGAAGGGACTGTATTCCAGTGCAAACAGTCTACAGAAGTCTAACCTGATTTCCTTGTCAGAAGCCAAATCTCACTCAGGCTTCCTGTAACTAACCAGAGCAAGTCTGGTCAAAATTTAGCTGTAAGCTCCACCTGTCCCTTTCTATCACCCGAACTGCTCTTACCCAGGCACCCCTCCTTGGAGGCACTCCAGGCACTCCACCCCTCCACTCCTCCTGCTCATGAAGTCACTAGCAAGTGCCCACCCTGGCTCAGCCCTGCACTGGGCACCAAAGACCCAGAAACAAGCTGACTAGGTCTCCATCTACTCACAGTCACACATGGGAGATAACTTAGCAATAATCAATTACAGCAGAATGGATTACAGGAGCTCTCTGGCATTTGGGCAACCCACACAGGCGTAAGGTCAAGTCCAACTGAATCTCTGATTTCCTTCTCAAGCTTTCCTGACTATGCTAAAACCAAACAGTTGTGATCAAATAAAGACTAGGCATTGATCTGCATTTGAGTGCTGTCTCTATGAGATGGGGGGATGGCACGGCCCCTCCTTTCAAGAAAGGGAAGCAACTTCTGCCTGTCTTTCTAGGCCTCTACAACCAGGGGTTAGCAAGCACTGCTGGACCCATTCTTCATCTCCTTTGTGGTACAGATGGAAAAATTTGAATTCTCAAACCAAATTGGTCCCAGCCTCAGCCCAGGCCTAGGGTTTGTCTGTGTGCCTGCTGCCTACCTTCATCTATCTGGCTACCATCTCACCAGAAGAACCTGGCATGGAACCAGGGACACCACAGGTATTTAGAAACCCCACATAAAGGCAAGCCCCACCACTCTCAGGACCTTTATACAGGTCAGAAGTACATCCTTAGGAGCCATATCCTCCTGGTTGCTGGATTTGCCTTTCTTCTGTGTGGACCGAGTGGACTGAGGGTGGAGCTAGGCTAGGTAGAGCCTCAAGGACAAAGCTCTAAGAGGCCAAAGCAGATCTCTTACAGTCCTAACACCAGGAATCTCGGAAGAAGGAGATGGCTGGAGGAATACAGCCAACCCCTTCTCCAAAGCCCAGCACATAGTGCTCAGGGGCCACCTGCTGGCAGTTAGGGGCATGTGTGACTCTGGGGGAGGGGCTGCTTAGGCCCAGGGCTCCTGCAAGGACACATACAGAGATACAGTACCTAGATACATGGTATGCACACACGCATGAGCGCACGCGCACACACGTACCACACAAACACATCTCACACACCCAAGCATATCTGTGTGTACACAGAACCATGTTTGCACATTCAGACCTGAGCCTAAGCATGCAAGCACACAGACATAACACAATTACATGTACATTCATAAACATGCAGCTGCACACGCCATAGGCACACAGGTCCATGCATACAAGTGCATATATATGTGAGCATGTCCTCTGGTTGAGCTCCTTGCTCCTCTATGGCCTCCTTTGCAACTTCCTTCTTTCTAGATATCACATAGGGAAAGACAAGCCACATGGCCTCTGCCCCTCCACCCTCCTGCTCTGAGGAGGCAGCTCACTCCATGGCTCAAACACCATCGAGTCACTTCATGGGATCTCAGCTCAACAGTAGGTTAATCTGCCTGCACACAGCTTCTTCTCACCTCTACATTATAATTTTGGATGATTACATGGTAGCAGAGATGTGTCTTGGCAGCATGAAGACAAAGACTGGAGGACTTTGATTCATGATAATCTCACTAAAGGGGGGTGGGGGGAACAGGCCAAAAGCTGCCACAACAAAGTAAGCATCAATAGCAAAGGCATCTAATCTAGACAGATGGGAAGTGATCCTTCTGATCTCTCTGGGCAGCAGGAGGGTAGACTGACATTTCCAAGAGGATGTCCAAGGGCCTCAAAAACCCAGGTTCAAAGACAAGGAAGGAAGCTAATAATTACTGAGTGGGTGCACACGTGATCTTATCTCATCCTTGCTTTACTACCCCAAGAATAATCCACCACCAATCCTGAGCTTTCCCTTCTTCATGTCCCTCTAATGCACTCCAAACTCCCATTAGCTTTTGCTTGAGCCACTGCCACAGCCTCCTAACTGGACCCATTTCCCACTTCTTTTCCCACTCAATCCACGGTCCATAATTCAAACACACAAGTTTTAAGAATACAGATCTTAAAGTCTTTCAATGACTTCTTATTCTAAGGCCAGAAACCAAAGTTCTAATCTCTGCCTTTCCCCCTCCCCTCCCGGCTCATTGATCACCTCTTGCTCCTTGTCGCCTCCACTCCCTACTGGCTGTTTTCCATTCCTCAAATTATCCTTGTCTCCACCCCCATCAGGGACTGTGCCCTTTACCCCCTCATTGCCATCTCCTTCCATTCTCTGTTCAAATGTCACTTCCTTCTGGATGCCATTTCGCCCCCAGACCTCTCTCCCTGTAATTTTCTATCATCACAAACAGCAGTGCTCATAATTACCTATGTGTACTGTTGGCTGATTTGCTCCTGCCCACTCTGTCCCCTAGGCTGTAAGCTCCAAGAGGGCAGAGACCTTGTTCCTTGCTCATCTTTTTATGTTAAATTTCCACAAATTGTACATGCTGGTCCAGATGATATTTAAACTAAGACCCTCTGACTCTAAATAGCATCCCTAATTCAACATGCCTGTCTGTGTTCAGGGGAATGAAAATGGGAAAGCAATGCCAGAAATGAGGGATCATCCTTGGTGTTTCAGGTTAGTACTTGGCCTGAATCCAACCCAACCCATCCTAGAATCAGCCCCAGCACTCAGCAGGCCAGACTGTACGTGTTCCTACCTTGGCAGACCGGTACTATTATTTTTCTTGAACAAATTATTAACTGTTTGGTTGGCAATAGACAATGCTTATCTGAAGTCTCTGAGTAGTGGATAACTGAAAATACCTCCAGTGACTGAAGAAAAAGACACAGGTGCTCTTGGAGAGTATCATCTTGGAGAGGCAGGGGAAATTTTCCTAATCATGGTATGAAGGGCAGAAAGATTAAAGGAAAGACTGAGCAAGTAAAAATGCTAAACTTCTGTACATGTGCTTAGATGTACACCATCCAAAGGACAAATCAGGGCTTTGGAGCTCCTCTGAGATAGTCAGGCCCCCTCACAGGAGCAGCCACATGATTTACGGTATTTGAAGAGGCAGATGTCCCCTTGAGGTCCTCTAGTGCTTGTAAGGTGGGAGAGATAACAGGAAGAGAAGTTTCCAAATGATAAAGAGAAGCTTATATCACAAGCTTTGCCTTTGTTCAGCATTACTGAGGTTCTATATGACTATATGGAAACTGGACTCAGAAAATCTGAGTTATGACCCTGATTCTGCAGCTAACTCTACATCCTGAGAATTAGCTTCTCTGGTGCTTAGTGTTCTCATCTGTAAAATGAGAATACTGTTAAGTCATTAGGAAGATTAAATGAAATTATGTAGACTGGAAGGACCTATACATTGTACACCTATACAAATTTTAGATGGTATCATTTCATATAACATTTGTATAAGACCTGGTAGCAGCTATGATTCAAGTTAAAATATAGAAAAGAAAAGTAAAAATCAAAAATGGGAAAAAGTGGAATAAAACTTCATTTATCCCTACCTCATATCCACTGTTATTTATTTGTGACATAATATAATCTTTGAGAAGTGAATTTTTCCTAAAAATTATTCTCTAAGAGGCCTAGGCAGCTGTCACTGAACTCTATTTTTTATTTCCCCACACTCCTAGGAAATCTGTCTTAGTCATAGGGTTTCTAGGCTAACCTCCCAGGAAATCTAGAGGTGAGGTAGTGGCTATCAGCCATGCATGCCTTATTTGTTAAGTGTGCACACAGTAGCTTCATGCCGGTAAACTACATTCCTGTAAACCGAAGTTTGATAGATGCAAAGTTGCCTTCCTTAAAATTACCCAAGACAACTCTGCCTTCTGTGCTCACTGGGATGGGAAGTTTGCAGGCTTCCTCTCCTTCACTTCTGAGATGCAATGATCTTACCAGACAAGGACCAGGGAAGATCTCAAGATCACCTGTGACTCCCCACCTGCAATAATAATTAGAGCAACTGTTTGTTTTCTAGTAGACTGAACCAAGCACTGTGTTAGGAGCTTGTACATTTAACCTTCACACAAGTTCTATAAGTATGTAGTGCCCTTGTTAAGACTCTGGGAGTATGTTTTTAAGGTATTACATCATTTTTTAAGGAAGCTGCTAACATAGATTAAGATTTTGGGCTTAGATTGAGATAGCCATGAGTTCTAATCATAGTTCTTCTGTTTGCCATGATAGGGATTTTAGGCAACTAATTTTAACTCTCTGTGCCTCAGGTTCTCCGACTGGAAAATGGATGTTCTAATAGCACCTTCCATTTACACTTCTGGTGAAAATTAAATGAGATAAAACAAATAAAATCCCTGGCACTGGCCCAGGCCCAGAGTAAGCATTCAATATAATTCACAATTACACTTCTTAACATTATCATCTTCATTTCATTATGTGGATTGAAAGATAGTAGGTCAGAGTGAAAAGAACATGAAATTGGAGACAAGAAACCAAAATCCTGGATTAAAATGCAGCTACCTGGTTTTTTTCATTCGGTGGCCTTGAACAAGTCACTTAACTTCCTTTCCTTCTTGATAGAATAGAGGAGATAGTAAGAATGACCTCTGCATTATTTTCAAGGTCACATGAGCTCATATGTGTTGAAAGGTCCTGGTTATCCATCAAGAAGCACAATGTTGGTCATCATTTGTGCTACACAAAATAGACTTTCTACAGTGAGTTGAATGGTAGCCCCCCAAAACACACCCATGTTCTAATCCTCTGGGGAGAAGAGATGAATGAAACCTTATCTGGGGGAAACGAAAGGAGAGGGTCTTCCAAGAAATAATTAAAGATCTGGAGATAAGATCATCCTGGATTATCTGGGTGGGCCCTAAAATCAATGATCAGTTTACTGATAAATAAGACACAGAGGGAAGATGAGGAGTCCATGCAAAGGTGGGGGCAGAGATTAGAGTAATGGTGCCATGACCAAAAAAAGTTCCTGGAGTCACCAAAAGTGGAAGAGGAGAGGGAGCCTACCGTGGAGGCTTCAGGAGGAGTATGACCCTGATGGCCTCTGGTACTGTGAAGGAAAAAACATCTATTGTTTTAAGCAACCAAATTTATGGTGATTTTTTTTTTTTAGGACAGCCCTAAGAAACTAACATACTGCTCTTGGAAAAGAAAATCAATAAGCTATATTAGTGTCTACTTGTGCTACCATAATACTATACCATAGACTGGCTTAAACAACAGCCACTTATTTCTCACAGTTCAAGAGGCCGTAAGTCTAGGGTCAAGGTTCCAGCAAACAGTTTCTGAATTCAGATGAAGACCCTCTTCCTGATGCGTGAGTGGCTTTTCTCTCCATGGGCATGGAGAGAGTGTTCTGGCCTCTCTTTCTCTTTTTAAGGATACCAGCCCTACTGGATTAGGGACCCATCCTTATGACCTAATTTAACCTTAATTAACTGCATAAAGCTGTATCTCAAAATACAGCCACACAAGGATGAAGCTTCAGCATATTAATCTGGGAGTGAGGAGTGAAGACACAGCTCAATCCATAAGAGAGAGCATGAGAAAAGAATGTGCTAAAATCCAGGCCAAGTAGATACTGCTTCACCCTGGGAAGTGGAGGTGTTCAGGAGAACAAGCCGATCTTCTGGAGTGGGGTCACTGGGGCTTTCTCAGGTCTCAGCCCAAGAGCACACGAAAGGAAGGGGAGACCCCTGCATTTTCTCAGGACAGCCCCATGCTCACTTCATGCCTGGCTACCAGTGTCCTCCTTTATTTTATTGCTAAAGTGGTTGGTTTCCCCATAGAGAAATAACCACAAATTTTATTTTTTAAAAAGTGAAATCTTAGATCTGAAATACCTCCAAAGAGCATCCGAATCCCTTCAAATGATGTTGGAGTCAGGGTGGTTCCAAAAAAATATCTGGATAGCTTCTTTTTTATTAAAGAATTATTAAAAAATCACTTATTCCTGGCTTTTGCTGTTTCCTCTGCCATAAACTGTTGCCCCTCTGCCGCTGTGCCTTGGAGCCAGCCGATTATGTACTGAAGCCTCTAAAAACTGTAAGCCAAATAAACCTTTTCCCCTCTTAAAAAAATAAAGTCACTTATTCCTCAAAAATTAATGGGAAGACACATCCAATCCAAATGTCAGAAGTGTGAGCAGGATTTGGATTGATATATCAGAAGTGTCTAAAATAAGTGTTCTGAAAGTTGAAGAGCTTCGCCATGTTAAATTAAGACTTCTGGTAACTTAACAATCTAAGAAAATCAGCCAAGTTTTTCTCTAACAAGCTAGGTTTGGGTGAAAATATATTAAATCAGGCTTTGAAAACAATTGATTATCATCCATTTTTACAATAACCATTGCCCTTGAATGGTTACAGTTTATTTATTCAGCTCCTCCTATATGCCAGGCATAACACTGGATCCTGGGGATTTTATCATAAGTGGAAATAGATGATGTCAGTTGGGTCAACCATTAATATCTAGGGGTCTGACCCAGAGGCTGAAGCTGGCCTTACTGAGAGGGAGGCACTTGGTGGAAATTTAGAAGGGGAGCCAGACACCAGCCAGTTACATGGGCTTAGACCCATCAAGTTTTGCTGAGACTCAGGAAGAGAAAAACCACTGTCTCAACTGGGCATCCTATTATAGTATGGGAAGGTTGGGGGAGGGGCAGAGCACAACAAGGGGTCCCCAGTGGCCAGCAGTAGGGCTCCTTTCCTATCTCTGACTAACAAAGAAGCTGATGCCACCATAGGTCCACCCACCAGGAGGAGAAAGGTGCCCACGACACATCCCTACTCCCTGCCTCCATTGGGACAGATATGGATCAGGGATGAGAGAGCACCTGTAATGGGACAATCAATGCAGCCAAGTGAAAGCTGATAAAAAGGAAAGCAGCCCAGAAAGTGAGGTGAGGGCGGACTTGAACCCACCTGGTGAAAACAGTGTGGGCAAGTACTACTTCAACCACTGCTATTTTAAAACCCACAACCCAAATAAACACCACAGGGTCCAAGCACACATTAGGTTTTGAAGATCACCTTCCAACTTACTGACCTGTCATCCTCTCATGAAAGAGCTCCCTCTGGCTTTGTCATTATACTTGTTGCTCTTTAGAATGCAGAAGAAAATCAAGATGATGGGTAGACAAGAGAAGTATGTGGAAATGGGAGCTGGCTGGTCACCATTCATCAGATACATTTAAAATCTATTTCTGTATTTCTTGAGATTTTTCCACCTGGGTATCATCTTTTCTGGAAACTTGTAACTTAATAGATAAATAGATAGACAGACAGACAGACAGACAGATAGATAGATGATAGATAAATGATAGATCTTTTTTAAGTGGGAGGCAAGTAGGCACACTTATCTTCTGTCTATATCCTCCCCTTATAAAGAGATCATAGAATCTTCCCTTAGAAAAGCCACAGTCTCTGGAAGCCTCAGTTCTCACCTTGGAGAGATGGAGGTAAATGAGGACAAAACTGAGCTCACAGAGCTGGTAAGAGGATTACAGAATTTTGCATGATTTGCACACACATGTACATTAATATTTATCATACAGACAAGCCTATGCTCAAGATAAACATCTGGAAGCTCCCATCACCAGGCCCTCCTCACTCCCCTCTGCCTGAGTGTCCCCTGTAAGATGAGGTCCACTGAACACGAAGTGTCACCCTACGCACCCTCACACCCCACCACAGATGAGGACTCCAACAGGAACAACAATCCCTGCCGGTTACTGAACATACACTGTAGCTGTGTGGCACTGTGCCAAATGTTCCCCTGCATGGTCTCATTTTATCTTCAGAATAAGTCAGTGATGTCCTAAAAGCCATGGGACTGGTCTCTTTAAACAGCACAAATTATGTATTATGTAGGTTATATCTCCATAAAGCAATTATTAAAAAAAAAACCTCAGTGAACGGGCACTGCTCTATCCCTATTTTACAAATAAAGAAACTATGGCTTGGAAAGATGTAGTAACTTGCTGGAAGTCATACAGCCCACAAGGAGCAAAGCCAAGAAACCCATCTCCCAGGCCTGAGAATATCAGCCCTGCTTGCTTCCCTGCAGGCAGCTTCTACTTGCAGAGGCCACTCTGCAGTGGAGCCCTTCTTGTGTCTGGCTGCCCAGACCCACTCCACTGTCTGCCAGGCAGCTGCTCCCTGTGCTGTGTAATGAGAGTCTTCATCAAGCTTCCATATCTCCTCATTCAAAGCTGACTCTGTGGCATTACTGCCCCTTCCTGCTGGCTCTCAGTCTGGAGCCCCACAGAATAAGAACACTCCATGCTCTTCTATAAGTTCCTTGGGTGTCCGAGTGCAGCAATACAGTTCCTCATTATTCTTTCCTCTGGGTCCCAAGTGCCTGGCCCTGAAGAAGCACACACACTACAGACCTGGGTGGCCAGGGATTCTCAAGGGCAGTCATGGCTGTGGCAGAGTCATCTGGAGCCTTTGAGAAATCCCAGTTACATTGGAAGAGCACAGAACAAATTTAAACCCAAAAGTCCATGCTTTTGACTAGTTATTACATGATTCTAGCAAGGAACAAAGTGAAAAAAAAACTATTGTTTAAAATTTTTAAAAACCTAAACCACACAGAGGAATATAAAGATCTCCAAAATCACACAGCCATATTCCAACAGCCTCCTTTCAGAGACACTACTACAGTGTTCCTGGGTCTAAGTCAAGACATGAGATGAGACTGCGGGTTATTATGCAAAGGTAAGGACAGAAATATATAATCCCTGCAAGAAGAAATGCTATTAATCAGCAATACATATGGGGAAATGTTTAATCCCAGTATCTATAAAAAATGCAATCAAAACAATGCAGAGCACTTCATAGTCATCAAATTTAAGACTAACAATACCCAACTTTAGTGGAGCTATAATTAAATTGGTTCACTTGCACATTGCTTGTAACAATTTAAATTGAAATAATACTTCACAAACCAGTGCAGCACCATAAATCAAGAGCCTAAGGCTGGGTCCTATGAAGGTGCCTGCTCTAAGCCAGGCACTGTGGCAGGTGTTGGAGACACAGGCACAAAGAAAATGCACTCACTGCCTTCAAAGGACTCACTGTAGCTGGAAAGTGAATGCATGTCCAGTACTGAGGTAAGTGGGAACCATGGGGGCTCATGAGATCATCTAAGAAGGGGGTCTTAGCCTGGGGCTTCAGAAAAAGGATTCCTGCAAAGGTTGACAATTGCTCTGAATGTGGAAGGATGAGCAAGAGTTCACCAGGTGAAAAAAATTGAGGACAGAATTCTAGGCAGAAGGAGTGTCCTGGGCAAATGCTTGGAAGCAGGCAGGAGCCGCAGTATGCAGCACACAGAGGAAAGCCTGGAGCTACAGGTGCTGCAAGGGAAGGGGTACGAGGGCCAAAGAGGGCCATCCATGTTCTGCTAAGAGTCTGGGCTGGGTCCAACATGGTATAAGGAGCCGCTGGGGTATTTTAGGAAAGGGAAGGACATGAACAAGTATGAGTAGAATGGTCCCTCTGACCGCAGGGTGAAGGAGGACAGCAGAAGGACAAGGGCAGGCAGGCTGGCCAGTTGGGGAAGAGGAATAGCCATAGGCCAAGCAGGGACAGACAATGAAGTCCTCATCAAGTAGTGACAATGGGAAGGAGAGGAAGAGATGCATGGGAGAGAAGGAAGTAATATGCTCTCATTTGCACTCCCATCACTCATCACCAGATCTTGGGATTCTCTGACTGTGGAGTTTTAAGGAGGAGATACTGGTTGGGCAGTAAGGAGGACAATCCTAGAGAAAGAGCTGAAAACTGACCTAGCTGGGGCTCAGGGAAGATCTGACTATAGGTCAGGGAAGCTGTGTGAGCCTCCAAGGCAATGGTCCTGAGAAGAGGGCATCACTCCCAGACAGTGGCTCAGTGAGAGGGACATCCTACCTGCATCAGCCTCCTAGGAAGTGTGGCCCACGGAAAGGAGGACATCACTCCCAGGCAGGGACTAGCTACCCTGGGATAGAGTTGTGCTCATTAAGTAGGGATCAGGAAGGTATTATAGGTTGGATTTCTCAGGAAGCAGACTCTAAAATAGCTATTAGAGTCCAAGAAGTTAGTTCGGGTGTGTTCTCTGGTTCTATCTTCATGAAAGAAAGGAGGAAAGCAAGCAGGAATGAGTAGAGGGGGAAGTTGGGCTGACATCCAGCATGGAAGGAGACCTCAGCCAATCTTGCAGTGAGTGCTAATGCTAGGAGAACCCTTCACAGGTGACCCAGCTTGGAAAGGGAGAGTCAGGCCTTTATTTTTTTCTTTATTCATGCATATGAATTATACAGAACAAAATGTTTCATTGTGACATTTTCATATATGCATGTTCTATATTTTGGTCACATGCACCCTGTATTACCCCCTTACTATTCCCTCCCCTTTTTCCAGGTCCTTTTACTCTTCAATAATTCCTCTTCTACGTTTTTGTCATCTCTTTTTTCTTTTTCTGTATATCCTACATATGAGAGAAACCGTGCAATACTTGTTTTTCTAAGTCTGGCGTATTTTGCTTAGTGTGTACTCTCTAGTTCCATCAGTTTTCCTGCATATGACATGATTTCAGTTTTCTTTATGGTTGAATAATACTCCATTGTGTATATACACAACATTTTTTTATTCAGCTGCTTCCATAACTTGGCTGTTATGACCTGTGCCAACATAAACATGGATATGCAGATATCCCTGTAGCATACTGACTCTGATTCCTTCGTGTATAGAGCCAGTAGTGGTACAGGTGGTCATATCTGAGTTCAATTTTTAGGTTTTTGAGAAAACTCCATACCGATTTCATAGTGGCTGTCCTGATTTACATTCCATGCACAGTATATAAAGTGTCACCAAGCTTTTGTCACCATACCAGCATGGAGGCAGACCAGGGAAAGGACAAAGCTTTAGTGAGGTGCCTTTTTAAATGGTGATGTCTTAGAGGTATCTACAGCCAAAACCCCCAGCAGGAGGGGACCCACACTCTCCATTTCTAAAAAGGGATCTGAGTGGTCATCGTCATGTCTGCAACAGAAGAATATGGTCTGACTTCAGGCTTCTGGGACTGGGCTCTCAATGAAAGAGGTGGACACCAGGGTCCAGGTGTACAATGGAGCTATGTGGTGGGGTTATCTGCACAGTGAGAAGATGAGCCTTCCGCAAGCTCTGTGGGTACCAGGCCCAGGGCACAGGCTTCTTCTCGACTGAGTGGAATGAGTCGAAGGCAACAGACAACTGCTCTCAGACTTGATAGACTCAGGGCCAGGCCTGGGTCAGAAAAGGCTGCATTGTATCGATCACAGTCAAAAGTTGGAAACCACTCCCCTGTTCATCCCCAAAGAAAAGTTGGGTAAAACCTTATGCTTCCACTCTAAGAACATTTCTACAGCCATTAAAACAATTCAGGCGACCTTTAAGTGACATGAAAAATCACCAGGAGACATTCAGCAGAGAAAAGCACAACACAAAATATTCACCTTATCAGTTTAACTATAAAAATAAGCTCTGCATATTGACAGACATTGGCAGCAAACACAGAAAATAAAACCATTGCTTTTCATGACGGATGAAGCATGGGTGGTTTTCAGTTCCTGTTATCATAGTTTGTAATAAATACTTTTTTCTAGCCTTGACCATCTCCCACCAGAGGAAGCTACGAAGTGTTCCTATTGGCGTGCGGCTGGCAGACATTATGTTCCATTTCACACTTGCAGTGACAGCTGTGTGCAGCCCACAATGCAGGCAGCCCTCCAAGCCTGCTTAGAGACTGCTCAGGGACAGCCAGCAGCTATGTCTAGGAGCAAAAGGGGTTCAAACGTTGGTGGTGAGAAAATATTTTGGGGAGAGAAGAAAAGAAGGCTGTATGTTTCCCATGCACAGCAGTTAGTGGGACATTAAAGGCACCATTTAGATCAATATTTAAGGAAAGTCATGGTAATAACAACTGATGGGCTGTTTCAAGGACAGTTAACCCTCTAGATTCCAGCAAATACTAAAAGATCATTGGTCAGCTGGGCATGGTGGCGTATGCATGTAAGCCCAGCTACTTTGAAGGTTGAGACAAGGAGATTCCAAGTTTGAGGCCAGCCTGGTCAACTTAGCGAGACATTGTCTCAAGATAAAAAATAAAAAGGGCTAGGGATGTAGCTCAGTGGTAGAGCAACCACGTTTGATCCCCAGTACCACAATCAATAATCATCACTGGGCCGGGGATTTAGCTCCATGGTGCCGCCGCCTGCTTCACAAGTGCAAGGTCCCAAGTTCGATCCCTGGTACCAAAAAAAAAATCATCATCATCATCACATCATCATCATCTGTCAAAGCCACTGTAAGAGAGTTTCAGGGAATCAAAGACACAAATACGATTTTCTAGATAGTGATTAAAATAACACAAAACTGGGACCAGGGTATAGCTCAGTGGTAGAATAATTTCCCAGCATGTGGAAGGCCATGGGTTTGGTCCCCAGGACTATGGGGGAAAAAATCAAACTTAAGGAAGTTCAGCAGGATCTAATCTGTATGTGTTGCTGAAGGGACAAGGAAGATGGCTTGGGGTAGCTCACAGAAAAGGGACATTAAGAGTCCTCTCCCCCAGCACCTTCTTGCTCTGGTCAGCTAATCTTTATCTAGGCTGCCAGACAACCCTGACCTTCCAAGGCCTGAATCATTCAAGAAGCCACAAAATTCCTTCTCTTCCTGATACTCAAAAGAGTTTCTGAAAGTATGATGCCAAAAAATCTCAAAGTTAGCTAAGCGAACCTTATTTCATCCATTTTTTCCCTAAAAATATTCCTTTAAAAGAGCACACATTAATTTCACACTATGGCCAAAGGCATTTGAATATAAGTTTACAATGAATTTTCATTACAAATTGTCAGGTAGCCCTAAACCCCACTGAACACAAGAGGCTGACTTTGATTCTGGCCACAATTCCCTGAGGCATCTCTTGAAACCTTTCCTGAAGCCATTTAGCAACCATTATCGAATTCATTGTGCACCAGGAACTAGTAAGGTGCTAGAGACCCAGAGATGAACTAAAGCAGGAGAAAGAATGAGAGGCTCAAAGTAAAACAATAGTTCATAAACTAAGAGCCCTGGCAGGTTGCAAGAAAGCACAAACCATAATGTAGAGGATTCAGAAACCATTCAGCAAGAATTGTTGTCTCACCTGAAAAGGGAAGGACAGGTGAATTGTTCCAAGTGGAGCAAGTGGCACGGGTATAACAGGAACTGTTAGATGGAAAAAAAAATTCTAAAAAACCCAATAATTTTCCCAAGGTGGTAGGTTAAAGTGCAGAGAGAGACAAAAATAAATCTAAAATGGTAAGGAGGATCCAGATGGTGAAGGATTTTGCATGCCACACCTGAGTTTAGATTTCATCCTTAGAGTCATGGGGAAACATGAAAAGGGTGTTTTGGTTTTGGTCTTGTTTTTATGAGGTACTGGGGATTAAACTCAGGGCCTTCACACAAAGCTACATTCCCAGCCATTTTTAAATTTTTTTTTTATTTTGAGACAGTATCTCGCTAAGTCACTAAATTGTCTCTGCTGGGCTTGAATTCATAACCTCCCACCTCAGCCTCCCAGAATGCTGGGATTACAGATGTGCCCACCATATCTGGTTTACCTGTTGATTTTCAAGCAAGAATATGACAGAGTTTTTTTTTATTTTGATCTTTCTGGGGCAGTAAGAGAGTGGACAGAGGTGAGAGAGACAAGTGGCAGGAAGTTATAATTATCCATCATAATTTAATCTGTCTCATTGACCTCTCACACCATCACCATGGTCACCTGACAGATAATCCACCATCATGTGTATCCAGGTCTGAAATGGGAAGATTCCATTATGTAGCTGAGCAGGCACAATGTCTGAAGGCAGAAGCCCCAAGTTAGAATTATGGCTCCTGCGCTGACCAGCTGTGTAACCCTGGAAAAGCCACTTAACCTCTCTGATTTCTAGTTCTCTCAACTATAAAAAAAGGAACATCTGCCTTCCAGGGATCCCTTAAAGATCTTGAGGCAAAGATGTGAATGCTCTTGGGAAATCACAGAGCTCAGTGAAAATGTTAATGCTATTGTCACTTTTGTGACCCTGAAATAAATAGGAGTTATCATTTCTCCTGGCATTTGCAACAGGGGAGAACTCACATTCAGATTCCATTTGTGTACTGTAATAAGAGAGTCTCAATAATGTCTCTTTAGACAAAACTGCACCACTACATAATACGTTTTTCTGTATTCACCTGTGTTCCCAGGCAATTGGGGTTATGCCAAACCACACTCTGCCACTAGAGGGAGCTGATCCTTTAGCATTAAAAAAGTCATTTCTACCCAAACTGTTGAGGTCATCTGTTAAGGGAGACCCAAAGCTGAAAGGGATGGGTTGGTTTATTGGAGAGAGAGAGAGACTGGGTGTGTGTGTGTGTATTCTAACTGTAATCTGCACTTAGGCCAGAATTCAATCCTAGTGCCACTATTTCCTAATGCAAAAACTTGGACAAGCGACCTAATTGCTGAGAGCCTATGGTCAGTAAAATGGGAATACTCAGGCCTACCCCATAGTGATGCCTATAAAAGGTATTAAACCCAGAGTGGTTCACAAATGCTGGGCGTGGTATAGGGATTCCCTACATTTTAGAGCCCTTTCCCTTTCCCATTTTGTTACAAATAACAATAACTGAGAAATGTAGTAAAGTGAAATTGAAAGGCAAAGTGGAGAAAAAAGAGGCATGGAGGGCTGGTGAATGCACTTGGAAAGAGATGTGGCCATCCGTCACTCTCACATCTGTTGAGTAAAGGCATCTGTATATGGGGAGGCGACTTTATAAGCCCCATGGCTAGAGCAGGCAGTCGCAAGCAGATGGGCAGTGAGGAGTAACTGCAGAATGAAGCGGGCATATGGACCGCAGACTATGGCTCCCTCTCCTTCTGTTGGAGCCATTCCCCTCAATTCTGGACTCATTTCCCTGAGGTGGGAGGAAGAAATGTTATTTAATCAATTTCATGTCATCCGATCTTAATATTCTAAACTCACCCTATCAATTCTGCCTTGTATTTCCACAACCACCTCTCTTAGTGCTCCAGCAAGTGACTCTGACAAAGGCCCCACACAGCAAAAGCATGCCAACACAACTGGTGGGAAACGAAGACTCAGTCAGACAACCAGGTTCCCTTGACCAAATTCCAAATATCAGATGGGGTAATTTTTCCTCTCTGAGTTAACCATTTCTTGACTAAACCAATAAAGACAACTGGCTCTTTTGATTACTTTTACACAAAGGGGAAAGGGAATTCACTGTTGTTAAGCACTGCTGTGTTCCAGGATCTGTGTGAGCCATTTTTCTAACACTCTCGCATAATGCTCACAGGCCTGTGAGGGAGAAACATGTGTCTCTGCTTCACTGAAGAGATACCTGAGGCTCAAGGAGGTTGCATCACTTGCCAGAGGTCACACAACTAAATGTGTGGGGAAGCCAGGTCTGGAGCTTTCATCTGCTAGATGCCAAAGCTTGAGTTTTTCCAACAAATACCCGCTAAATACAACAAAAGGCCTGCTGCAAGCTCCTTCTTTAGAACTCTGCCATCTCAATTTCCAAATCTGTACTGAGTTTTCCCTGTTAGAAAACTCTTCTCATTTAATCCACCCTCAAAGGATCTCACCTACTCATTGAAAGAAAAGAAAGCCCCACAAAAGATAAGAGTAGCCTGTTTCACAACCAGAGAAACTGAGGCCTAGAGTGACTTAACTAAGCCCTCTCTGTTGGCAAGGAAGGGTTCTGGGCATAAAATGCCCTACTTTGGGGGAAGCTCTGTCTGTGCACTGAGCTGGAAGAGCTCCACACTGGCCCTGCCATTAAAAAGAAAGGGCTCAAGAGTCCAGCATGAAATTGAAGCATCATCCTTAATACTTTCCTGAACTCTCATCCTTCCTGATTACACAGATCTTGAATTAGTCACCTCATTTTTGTCTCCACTGACAATGCCCCAGGTCCAGCCTGCGTCCGTGAAAAGGCCAGCCACCTGCTAACCTGCCAACTCCAATCTCTTTTCATCTACTCAGTGCCTCACTGTCAACAGAGGCTTTTTTAAGAATCTTAATTTCATCCAGTCTATGCCTGATGCAAAGATTACAAGGACCCTTGCTCTTTAATTCCCAGAGAAAGCAAGTATCTCCTGGCCTGCAAGACACCCCTTTCTATTCTGACCCAAGCTACTGCATCAACTTCATCAATTCCACCTGCACCAACCTCCCAATGATTAATGATTTAACCTGGTGTCATGGCTATAGCTACATAGTGCTAACCCAGTCTCCACCTTGGCCTTTACATAACAAAACCCTTGAATTTAGTCTACCATAAGGACTCCTTTGCAGCTAGGTGTGACCATGTGACCAGATGCTGACTAATAGGATGTAAGAGAGCAATACATACTATTTTTGGATTGTGTTACTACTGGGGAACTTCTTGCGCCCCACTTTTTTTATCTTTCTCAGGGGTAAGAAAATGCACGTGTTGGTGATAAGCCAGCTTTGACCCAGGATGAGGACAGCACACTAGGGGCAAGGTAGCTCCCTGGAAGTTTGTGGAGTACACTACTGTTTTACTTGGTTTGGGGTTCCCCGGAGATGAGGGTTCTAGTATATTTATTTCAGAGGTACAGTAATTCATGGAAACACTTTGATGAGATTGAGGAAGTGAGACAGAGAATAGGAAAAAAAAGAAAACCATGAAGTACACTTTAGCAAGCCAGTTATCAGTCTGGGCAGTGGAGTGGAATCACAATGGAATGCTGGGAAAGAGTACAGACTGTAATGGAGTTGTCTTGCCCTAGGGCCCAGGGAAAGCTGGGCTATTTATACACCAACACCTGCCAAATTGACTGAAGGATTTGGAGGAAGGAGACACTCAGTCTCTGGTACATTAAGCCTACCCCCAGCCCAGGCAGAGTGACAGAGTTCTAGAAAGCAGAAGAAAGTCTGAGAACAGAGAAATGGTGAGTGTTAAAGAGTTAGGCTCTAACTCTTAGGGTATTCCCTAACTGTTAGAGTATGATGCCCTGCCACCTCTCTGTCCCTTCATCAGACACTGGGCTTTTATGAGAGAGAAATAAACCTGTTTTAAGCCACTGTAACTTAGTCTCTGTTAATGCAGATACCTTTGCAAATAACAACCCAGTTTACACAATAGTGTGCAACTACCTTCATTCAAAATACATCTCTGTCATTTTCTGAGCCTCAGTTTCTCCCAGAAAATTAGTACTTATAATGCTTCCTCACAGAGATGTTTTTAAGAGTAGCTGGGACAATACATACATCCTGCTGCTGTTCTTGTTCCTCTTCTCTAGGAGTCCTTTTCCAAAGCTGCTCCTTAATGTGCCCTGATAAACCACATGGTATTCAGGACCAGCCTCCTCAAAGGCAGAAGATGATGGCAGGTCCAAGAGCAGCTGACTTTAGCAAAGCCTCAATCTGCAGGAGTGCTGCCCCAGAGGGAGCATGGAGTCAGGACCAGTAGCCAGAGCCAAAGATCAAACCCAGGAAATCGCATCCAACTCAGGAAGAAAATGACAAGAAACGAGACCAGCTACGGGGAGCTATAAGAGGAAAGGGGAGACCCCAGCACTTCTGGAGCTTTCTACAGAAGTTCCCAAGGGCCCAGCCAGGTTAGGCAGCAGGGACCCAGTGTCCCACGGTGTTTGGGAAGTGAGTAGCAGGGGACCCTAGTTGTAGCCTGAGTTTTTTCCCCACTGTGCTCAATTAGAGACATGGCAGCCCACACCCCTAGTATCTCCCCCAACATACACACCCATAGCAGCAGAGAAGCCACAACTCCTCCTTTCAAAGACCCAGTCAGTGTGAACAACACATCATCAACAATTGCAGTGTGTTGCCCAGAGTACATGTAAGTGCTCAGTCATGAAGTGCTTTGAAATTGAACCTGAGGGGACATTGTTTTAACTGTTACTCTCTATGTGTGTTATCATACATGCAGAACTGGTCACTGATATTAATTATACAGTCGTTTCTGTAGTGCACTTCCCGGGCCAGGCTCTGAACCAGCCCAGCATCTTAGAGACAAAGGGACAGTCAAGCCTCCAGGACCTTGACTAAGTCAGGTCTAGCCAGGGAAACAACAAAGCAACCCATTGACTTTAAGTATATGATCACCCAGTATTTTTTTAACCATTGACCTATAAGAATTATCTGAGTCCACAGCCTCCTGGGCCCCATTCCCAGCAACATAACCTAGAATCTGCATGTTTTTAAAATAGACTTTATTCTTAATTTTTCTGTTAGACAATAGCACAGAGAATTTCCAAATATGCCCAAACCTGGTTTTCCCTATTATTAACACCTTATGTTAGTATACTATATTTGTCAAAATTTATGAACCAATATGGGTACATTTTTAATGTCTTTTTCTGTTCTAGGATCCCAGTCAGGATACCACATTATATTTAATTGCCATATGTCCTTAGGCTCTTCTTGGCTATGATAGCTCCTCAGATTCTCCCGTTTTTTGATGACCTTGACAATTTTGAAGAGTATTGGGCAGGCATTTCACTGGATGCTCCTCTATTGTAGTTTGTCTAAAGTTTTTCTCATGATCACACTGGAGTTCAAAAGCCATTTCCATTACAGTGTATCAAAGGTGTAGAGTACCAGGATGGTTTATCACTGCTGATACTGACCTTGATCACCCACTCCTTGTCAGCCTCCTCCACTGTAAAGTCACGCTCTTCCAGTTCTACATTGCATTCTGGAAGAAAGGCACTGTGAACAGCCCATAAGTAAGCTGTGAAACCATGTTTCCCCTCCTTGAGGGCAGAGGATCCGCATAAAATATCTGGAATTTTTTTGTCCACTAAATTTATTTCTTCTCTTCACTTCTTTATTCAATCACTTCTTCATCAGCAGCATAAACAAATACCTATTTTGGTTTTTAGCTTATAATCCAATACTACTTTACTCTGGACAAATTGTTGCAATTTGGGCCATTGGTTTGGGGTATATCTCTGTGACATACTCCATCAATTTAGTTGTTTGCTCCTTTGTTTCTATTTTTGAACACTTTCTTGCTTTCTGGCACTACAAAATGCAGCGGGTTCATCTTGTATTTTTCCAATTCCAATCTTAGAATAAGCTCTTTTTTTTCAAGAAGCCCTAGTTCCTACTAGCTTTTAGAAATCATGATCTGAGTGGTAGGTGCAAGGCTTGTATCTTATTTAACCCCTTATCTGAAGATGATTTGAAAAGGTGCAATACAGCACCAAGAACATCCATTTATTCTTTATCCAGGCTCATCTCTTGTTAGTACATTCTGCCACTTGTTATATCATTTGTTCTCTTTATCTCTTTATATAATTTTTATAAACCACTTGATACATTTACTATTTGATACCTTTACCTTTAAATACTCCACTGTGCATTTGGTAAAAAAAAAAAAAAAAATGAGGACAATCTCTTACATAACCACAGTTGCTGATTTCTCTCAATTTTGTAGATACCATTCTTTGTTTTCTAATCTACCATACTTTTTCCAACTTTATTGATGGAATCAACATCTTTTATGGGCTTTTCCTTCTTCTAGTACAGAATCCAGGCTTAGCTTCCATATTCCACTTAGTTGTCACATCCACTTGGTCTCCTCTAATCTGGATCATGTTCTCAGCTTCGCTTTGTCTTTTATGACATTCACATTTCATGAATGGTGAATCCACTCTTTAATAAAACATTCCTCTTTTGGAGCTCTGTGCTCACCCAGAGTTAACCAAACTTTGAGTTCTGAGTCCTCAAGGGTGCCCTTATACTTGATAACAACTACGAACAAGGGAATTTCCAAAACTCCCTGAAGTTTTACTAAATTTGTGAGAAAGACTCACAGAACTCACTAAAAGCTAATGTACACAGTTATAGTTTATTACAGGGAAAGGTACAGATTAAAATCAGCAAAAAGAATTTCCAAATGTGAGGTTTCTGCGGCCCCCTTCCCTTGGAGTTAGTTTGCATTTGTCTCCTACAACTTCTGTATGACAATACATACAAGTGTTGGGTCAGGGAAGTTTACCAAGACCCAGGGTTCTGTTTGTTTGGAGCTCCACTGTGTAGGCCTGATTGACTGACTGATTGATTGCCCCCTGGTTGAACTCAGCCTCCAGTTTAACAGATGTCATGTGACCCAAAGCCCCCACTGGTTCACATGGTTGGTCTTTCATCTTGAGACTGCCAGGTGTGGCCAGCCCCCACCCTGAACAAAGACAGCAGATATGACACAGATAACTTCCCAGAAGCTGAGGGCACAAGGCCAAGTTCTTTATCATGTACTAATGTTTTCTCATGAATAAATCCAGTTGCACTTCCAATTCTGATACCACATAAACAATGTTGTATCTTCCTTAACTTTCATGTCTAAAGGCACACATACATCTATCTGCCCATTACTGGTGATGCTGACCATAAACACCCAGTCAAGGTATTGGCCAAACTCTCCACTATCCAGAAACTGTATTTTCCCTTCTTCTAATAAACCATTTATTAGACAAATAATTTAAGATCAATCAAATGCCCTGCTTCTGATAAAAATGCCCCTGAATTTAGCATCTACTTATGTTCATTGCCTAAATAAAACTCTGCGACAGTTGCAAAATATTGATGTTCTATCTCCAATGCCTTTCTCCAACTGTTTCAGTCAGTACTTTGCTAGTCATTGACTATATTAGTCAGCTTTTTGTCCCTGCAACTAAGTATCTGAGGAAAACAACTTAGAGGAAGAAAGGTGTATTTTTGGCTTACAGTTTCAGAGGTTTCAGTCCATGGTCAATTTGTTCCAATGGTGGAACAGCACAGTGAGGAAAGCTGCTCACCTATGGCAGCCAGGAAGCAGAGACCAAAGGGAGAACCAGAGGGAAAGAAAGGGGCTAAGGACAAGAATACATCCTTCCAGGTTATACCCCCCATCCTGAAACCTACTTTCTCCAGATTCCACCTCTTAACAGCACATCCAGCTAATGAACTCATCAGTGTTTTTATCAGTTGATGAGGTTAGCGCCTTCACAATCCAATCATCTCTCTAGCTCCCTCTCTGAACTTTGCTCCTCTCTGAACTTTGGGAGGCACTTAAACCATAACCATGGCCAAAAAAGAGGAAAGATTGCAACATTAGTAACCATCCTGAGTGGATTCTGTTGCAGATTTCCCTGGCCTCCTCTGAGAAATGCTCTGGTAAGCCAGCCTTTCACAGAAACATGAAAATGAGAATAAGTCTCACCTTAGTAGATGAGGAGGCATCTACCTGAAAGAGGAGAACTTGCAGTGGCTGGAGATGTAGAAGAGTTCAGCTCACTTGGGAATAGGCAAGCGACAGAGGTTGGAAGGAAGAAGTCTTCTTTGTATTTCCTTTGCTTATTTATTTCTTTTTTGTTTCCAACAGCTTCCAGTCTTCCATAGTATCTTCCTCCCCTTGCTGCACCTGAAGGCTTGTTGGACAAGTAGACTCTCAAACTCTACCATAGGTGCATGGAATCACAATCTGCATTTTCTCAACATTTCTAGATAGATTATAAGCACATTTTGGAAAACACTGACCTTCAGGACACCACTTGTTCCAGCTCCAAACTCTTTCAACCCTACTTCAGACCACATATATCAAATGTGCCCACCACTGCTTCAAATCCCCATCCTTTCTCCAGACTCCACACGCTGCATTCATGGGCTGGTCCTTTGCCTAGAAAGTCCTTGACCTGTCTCCACCCACTAACACTTTGAAGGTTTAATTCCTATTCAGCGATCTGGACTCAGCTAGAATGACTTCCTCTGGTCTTTCCTGGATCCTCCAACCATGTTAGAAGCCCCTGCCACGTGCTTCTGAAGCATCTCAATGTTCATTCTTCCAACATTCATGTACTGTACAATAACTGCACATTTAACTGTCTTTCTCTTCAAGAAATTTGAGGGCAGGGGCAGTATTTCATTTATATAGTATTCCCACCACTGAACAAAGATGCCTAAACCCTAATGGGTACCAGTAAATTTTGTTTGAATACTTAATAGATATATGCTTGATCATAATAATTAACCTTTATTTAGTGGTTATGTGACTGACACTATTCCATATATGTACACACATACATATATGCTAATTGTGTAGATAAAATTATTGTGACCATTTTGCAGATGAGAACACTGAGGCGCAGAGAAGTTTAGTGGCTGAACCAAGATTACATGGCTAGTAAGTGCTGCAGCTGGAGTGTGAATCCAAGCAGTCTGACTCCAGAAACTGCAAGCTTTGTACACTGGGTTTCCTGATACAAAACTATAGTAAGAGGAAAGCTCTAGTTTTCTTCTCAATTACTACTGTGGATGGGTAAAACCTGGCAGCTTGACCCTTAAACCCAAAGAGCCCCATTACTGCTGGCAAAGTACCTGGGGAATAGGCAGCCTTTGTGAGTGATGATTTTTGCAAAAAAGAAAAACTGTTCTTATGTAAAAACAGAGGAATGAAGAAAGTTCAAGTGTATTTTTAAGGTTATAAAAAAAGACTATGGCACAGACTTTAGGACACATATAGGCCTGGCAACCAGGTACATATCAATGGGTAAAATATTCAAGGAAGTTTATATAAAGAAAAGGACACATTAAAGTTGCAAAATAAATTCATTCATTCATTCCATACATGTATTGAGTTCCCACTGCTATCAGCCAGGCATTGTGCAGGTACCAGTGACACCGAACTGAAAGAAACAAGACATAGCCCTGCCCTCAAAGGACTCGTAGTCCTTATGCTGAATCTAGGTGATAGCCAAAGAGAACTATGTCTTCTTGCAAGAAGAAGTGCTTCAGGGTGATGCAGAGGCAGGTGACCAGCAAAAAGCCTGGTCTTTACTGGCAGTATGAATTGAATCCATTTTCTCCTTTGTAGATGATAATAATACTTTCTTCACAAGCTTGTTAGTCACACTCCTTCATTTTATAAACATCCTTGGGTGTCTTTTATGTGCAGGACTGGGAAATAAACAATAAATTATAGTCTTGGGATTTGGGGAGTTCATTTCAGGGAGACAGACTTACAATTTACTGAGAAATTTTCTGTTAGATCCCCAGAGACTATTTGGCACATAGTAGGTCTACATAAGGAATATTTGTAAATAGGTAAAAAGAAATTTAAATACCACAAACCTATGTGTCAATATAGGACAGGTAGGAATAACTATTCAGTTGTTCATCCGTTTGAAATGATCTGTTGACCACCTACCCTGTGCCATCCATTATATTAGACCAAAAGGATACAGTAGTGAATGAAACAAAGACTCCACTGAATTTTTTGCCTTGATGGGGTTTTAATTCTATTGGAGAAAAATAGATAATGGGGAAATAGGTAAATTAATACATGATTTAATATCAAGTAGTATTTGGTACAATGAAGAAAAATATAGCAGAATAAGAAATCAGAGAATGGTTAGGATGGGAGCTGTTGAATCATGTTGAGCTTGCACTGCAGAAACAAGCAATGCCAACATCGCTGCAGCTTAACACAAGTGTGTAATTTACTCTCACAAGGCTTGTGTGGGTGTGAACCAAAGCTTGAGTGGTTGGTTTTTCTTGGTCAGGCTTCTGGACTCAGCTTGCAAGTTATTCCCCCCCAGCTGTCCCTGCCTCCACCAACCAGGTTAGAAGCCCCTGCTGTGTGCTTCCTCACAATGCTACTTGGGCCTCACCAATTTGCCAGGCTGCCACCTCTGTAGACTGGGAATGATAGTAATATCTTCCTCAGAAAGTTGTACTGAGAATTCAAAGAATAATGCATGCAAAATGATAAGTTACAGCTACACATATTTGGTGCTGGGAATTGAACCTGGAGCTTCACACAGGCTAAGCATACACCCTACCACTGTGCTACATCCCCAGCCCAATAATGATAATATTTAAATATATTGTATCATTAAGAATCTGACCCCAGTTAGAAAAAGTTTGGCAGAAAAGTTGAGAAGAAAATGTATAATGACGAGACATTCAAATTGTGACCAGAAGGAAAAAGGAAGACAGAACTAAACTTTATTAAGCACTAACCAGGTGATTGACACTTTCAGACCCTTTAAATCATTTGTTTTACTCACTTCTCTCAAGTCCCTTCTAAAGAGTGAATTAGACACTATTGCCTTCATTTTTCAGAGCCTGAATTTCAAAAAAGTTCAGAAATTTTCTCAAGGTCACATAGCTCCTAAGTGATGTTTTTTCCCTTACTGTAAAAGCCCGTTCTTGTACCATTTCAGCAAAAGCGTTCCCAAATATTACCGATATTCTCAATACTCAATCTTTAATCTCTCCAAAAAGCACATCTCAAGCCAGCTCTCCAGACCTAACAGCAATTCATTTCAGTGATAAGGGTGATTCTTATTAAAGAAACAAAGTCTCAAGAAAACCACAGCACTTAGTGGCAACATGACCTGGGACAAAACCCCTAAACTCTGAGTCTTTATTTGCTCATGTGCAAGATGATGATAAAGATCCCCCACAAAATCACTTTGAAGATTAAATGATATTATAGATGGAAAACTACCCAGCATTGTGCCTGTTTTTCAGCCTGAATCTGCAGATCAGCCCTACTGAAATAGTTTGGAAATCCCTTAATGTCAGAAACCATTGAAATGATAATCTAACTTCTAATAGCCATGGTTACTTTTGTAGATATATGGAAATATTTCTTTGAACAAATGCTTTTGGGGAATTAATAAGGCAAAAATGAGTTCATTTTTCTTTTTCTGCATAAAAAAAAATAAACAGGAAGAACATAGAGACTGAATTAATTTCATAACCCCATATCCTAAATTTCTTATACTCACCTATAGAGGAAAGTGTTTTGCTTTAACTGCATGCATGTAAGTGAATGTGTGGGGAAAAGGAAGGGAGGGAGGGAAGGGGAGGGGAGGGGAGGGAGGAGGAAGAGAAGGGAAAGTGAGGAAGAAGGGAAGGGAAGGAAGGGAGAAAGGGAGAAAGAAAAAAGAAAGAGAGAAAAAGAAAAAGAAAGGAAGAAAGAGAAGGGGAGGGAGAAAGAAAGAAAGGAAAGAAAGAAAGAAAGAGAGAGAGAGAAAGGGAGAGAAAAAGAAGAGAGAAAAGAGGGAGGAAGGGGCAAAAAAGAAAAAGAGAAAGGAGACCATACTTACTGGATTTTAAAAAATAATATATATTGAGCTTCTTAGTTTTAAAATCTACTTTTATTTGGGATTAAGACAAGAATTCTAATACACATATCAAAAATATCTCCCAGAGGTACAAAATCAGTGCTTTTTACAGTTGCCTGATAAGCATCACCTGGATGCTGATTCATTTACTCCAAGGTGGGGGCAAGAAATCTGTATTTTCACAAGCACTCCAGGTTATTCTTAAGAAATACTATTCAAATACCATTCAACTTGCAAATTTCAAGATGTTTCACCTCCCAATGAGTCTACTAGTTTTGGCCTCAAGTATTTTTGGTCAATGCAACTACCAAATCTTAGACAATTCCCTAATGTGACTGACAAATTTACTTTTTTAAAAGAAGGTGTGGGCATGTGTAAATACCGAATAGTTTCTCTAGTGTGAGAAACTGAAAGTGTAAATAAGGACTAAAAGGTCTAATAGATAATGTGAAATAAGAAGAAAAGGGTCAAAGGGGAAGGGGAAGGGGAAGTGGGAGGGGTAGGGAAAAGGAAAGAAGGGAATGGAATTAATATGAGAAAATGGAAAAATGGAAACAAAGTCTTTGTAAATAGGGAGGGATGGTGGGATTGAAGGGAGGGCAGGGGAAGTGGGAAAAATAAGAACAAGAGAGACTATGTAAAGGTGCAAATTTCCAATGATGAATGTCATTATATTGTATACCTAAAATGTACCAATAAATTAAAATTTAAAAAAATAAAAGAAAGTGTTAGTATAATTAATTTTTAAAAAGTAGATAACTGATACAAATTGAAACCTGCCTGTTTCCCTGCACAGTGAAGAAAGTATTCTGATGATAGTAAAAAATATCACTTTGGGGAAGAGAAAGTGCCCTCGAGGGTGGGTCACCTTGGCCAGGGAACATACATCAGGCCCTGGCATCAAAACAGGTGTCCTGCACTTCAGTAACTCCTGTTAGGGAGCAGTGTCACAGAGCCTGGGAGGTACCAGCAGGAATGGGGCAGAAAGAGATGAAGGAGGTGAGGAAATCATGAACGAGACAACTAAATTAAGCCAATGAATATTTACATAATGGCAAAGGATTGATAGGCTCTTTTACAAATAACCTCTCTTAACTTCCAGAAGAAGTCTGCAAGGTCAATTATGCCCACTTTACAGACAAGCTCAAACTGGAATCACATTATCAATGGACACTTGGCTTTTCATGTAGGATTCTGGCTCTTTTCTACACATAGCACTGCATCAGCTGAAAGGAAGGAATTTCTGGGATGGAATAACTCAAATGGAATGAGGAGGGTGATCACTGTAAACTAAATGGAAACAAATGGAAGCAGAAGAGAAAATGAAGATTCTTGGGCAGAAATTATGCACATCCATGATTATAGTGACCCAGTTTGTAATAGCTAAATCTTGGAAACAGCCTAAATGCCCATCAACTGGTGAATGGATAAAGAAGATGTGGGGTTTTTTTTATTAAATGGAGTACTACTCAGCCATAAAGAAGGATAAACTAGAGACATTTATAGCTAAATGGATGCACATTGAGACCATACTCTTAAATGAAATAAATAGGACACACATGTGTAAACACCGATTAGTTTCTCTGGTGTGAGAGACTGAAAGTGTAAATGAAGTCCAAAATGTACAATAGATAATATAAAATAGGAAAAGAAGGTCCAAAGGGGAAGGGGAAGTAGGGAGGGGGTGGGGTAAGGAAAGAAAGGGAAAAAAATGAGAAAAGAAGGAAAAAATGGAAACAAAGTTTTTGTAAATAAGGAGGGGTGGAGGGATGGAAGGGAAGGAAAGAGAATGGGGAAAAAACAAGAACCAAGACAGATCATGTACAGGTACAAATGCCCAATGATAAATGTCATCATATTGTATACCTAAAATGTACCAATAAAATTAATGGAAAGAAAAGAGAGAGAGAAGAGCATCAGAGTCTAGCAAGGAAAAATTGGTCAATGACAGCAAATGTACGTCTCCTAAATTTAGGAAAAGGTTCCAAAATAAGAGGATGTCCAGGCAGACCCAACACTGAAAGGCCCTTAGCAAAGACAGAATATTCCCCTTATCCCTCCCCAGAGCTGCTAAGGGACAGCAGCCACCAAGGCCACCAAAGGGTCCACACAACACCAAATGTGATACCCATTGGTCTGAAGACCACAAATCAAAGCAGACACCCAGTTTCTAGTTTCTGGGGCCTGGGGACTCCTCCATGTTCTTCCCTTGAGGCCCTGGCCATGGTTCTGATCTAGGCTTCTTCATCTATCCTCTGTCTCTTGGCTGATGTCTTTGCCTCTGGCCTCTCATGTTGTCTACAAAGCATCATGTTAAATTGCATCCTGAGGGTCCAACCCAGTTCCTCCAGTAAAAGTCACTCAGTTACCCACCTTATGGCTGAGATGAGAAATGATGCAGTTAACCCTGGTGTTAGGGTCAGGCTGTCTGAGTTCAAATCCCAGCACCTCTCCCACTAGCTGTGAGTCCTTAAGAGAGTCACTTGTTCTCTCTGAGCTTCTGTAAAATAAACGGAGAATGATGCTTATAAAATAGCACCTGCCTCATAGGTGAAACACTTAGCGTATCTGCAAGCAATATGTGCTTGGTAACTGGTGGCTGTTGTCATTGGCTGTAAAACACCTGCCCGTGGGGATAGAATGGGATTGTTTGCCAGATCATGCTTTCTGGGGACTATCTGGATAAAGGGTGGACTCCCAGCCACCACAAAAGGACTTCAGGACCCCATCCACTGATTTCTCACTCATCTTGGTGGTGTCCAAAACTGTTGTCAGTGCTGGGAAATCTGGATGTTTAATATGCTTCCCAGGGTATGCTTACTATCAGGTGATTTGGGAAAGAAATTCATATTGTACGTCTTGTATTAGTCACATTCCCATCACTGAGGCAAAGTACCAGACACCCTCACCTTAAAGGAGGAAGGTTCATTTGATTCACAGTTTCCAGTGATTTCAGTCCAAAGTCAACTGACTCCAAGACAGAACCAGCACCATGGAAGGACATGGCAGAGGAAAGCTGCTCATCCCATGGCAGCCAAGGAGCAGAAAGAGGAGCCAGGACTGGGGACAAGAATACATCCTTCCACGTCACAACACCAGTGACCCACTTCCAGCCAGGTCCCACCTCCTGGCAGCACATTTAGCTACTGAACTCATGAATAGATTAATCCACTGTGAAGTGTAGAGTCCCCATGGTACAGCCACCTTCCAAACACATGAGACTTTGGAGGGGGTACGTATGAGACCTAAACCATAACACATCTGGAGATAAGGGGTTGCTCATTCAGATGGTCTTGTGGTCCTCTGAGTTTATGTTCCAAAATAGTGGGTTGAGCCTTTCTCCTCAAGACTTGAGACTTTGGCCAGTCTCTCATAGGGAACCTCCAGCAGGGGAATGCTGCAGGCAGGAATTAGAGTGAGAATTAGTGGAATTAGAGTGAGAGAAAAACGAAGCAGTGGCCCAAAAAGAGATAGAAGATGGGCAGAGTGGCCTCTGAGGTCTAGCTGATGCCTAACCTCCATGCTCATGAGGAACTGCTCCATCCATATACCAACTTCTTCTCTGGGTATAAGAAAACCCCAATAAATTTGTATTTACATGGGTTCAACCGGAAAAAAAACTACACAGGGACTGTCACAGTGGAAACAACATACATGTAGTATACTGACCAGCATTCTGATACCCTGATAGCCCCGTGGATATGTTAAAATCCCAGAATTCTGGGAAGTGGAAGTAGGAGAATCACAAGTTCAAGTTCAGCCCGGGCAACTTAGTGACTAAGTGAAACTCTGTCTCAAAATAAAGAAAAATAAAAATAGCTGAAGGTGTAGGTCAATGTGAACATTCTAGATTTAATCCTCAGTTAAAAAAAAACCAGACATGTCATTCTCATCGAATCCACAACACAGTTACAGCAAGTAGGAGCTTTCCAGCCCATTTCACAGATGTAGGGACTGAGGCTCACACAGGTGATAAGAATGCTCAGCTAGTAGTTACCATATTAGCAATGTGAACCCAAATACATCTGGCTCCAAATCTGTATTAATAACATTATACCAATTTATCCCAAAACAGAAGTCATCAGCTCTTACAGTTTGTGTCTAGATGTCCCCCTAAAGCCTCATTCAGTCTTAGATGGGGCTTTTTCAGAGGTGGCTGAATCTAGAGTGTGTGATACTGGGATTAAGGGTATGCAATTACTAAATCCATCCACTAATTGGCTTAGCACCACCCTAATCCTAGTACCCTGGATACAATATAAGGGACAGAAATAGGCTTGTCTTCCCTCTTGTTGATTTTGCTGTCTTGGCCTGCAATGATCTGCTGTTTCTCCTCTGCAGATGCCCCTCTGCCATGCACCACTCTGCCTTCCAGCCAGCCAACTATGGACAGAAACCTCTACAAACTGTGAGCCAAATAAACCTTTCCTCCCTTAACTTGTGGTGTTGGGTATTTTGTCTCAGCAATGAGAGAAAAGTAACTAAGACAGCCGTTTCAAACAGCCAAATTGTTCATGACTCCCTGCCTACCTGAACCTTGAGTATGTTCATTTGCACCTACTTGGCTCCTGGCACTGTACCTTGCTTTTGGGGCAGCAAAGATGACTTGGACATAGGTCATCATTGCAGGATTGCCAGGCCACAGGGGTGTATTAATTATGATAACCCTACAGTCTCAGTGGTGTACTTCTCCCCGCTATCACAGCCCCATGCTAGTCTAGAATGTTCTTCATGCTCAAATCAGGGATCTGGGTTCTTCCATCCTGCAGTTCCACCATACCAGAGACCTTCCAGTTGCTCAGATGAGGAACAGACAACTAAGAATATTTCCAAGAACATATAATAGCCAGGCCTCAGTGTGGCAAACATCATTTCTAATCCTAGGATTCCCAGGAAGGTAGAGGCCGGGCCGTGGGCAATCAGGGACATTGAGCAGGTTCCTCTAGTAGGGGTCACAGGAGACAGTAACATGGGACAGAACTTGGACTCCAGTGAAACAAGGGGCTTGGAACACAGTAAAGGTCAAAGGAGATGAGGACCCAAGTCCACAGTACTTATCCAAATGACCCTGCAGCCAGGCTCTGAGCTTCTGCCCTGCCACTCTGCAGCTCTGAGGGTCTATTTCCAATGCCTCCTTGCTCCAGCAGCTACTGCTCTTCCTGAAGTGCACCCTCTCCAGTCACCACATCTAATCCTTCTTCTCCTGCCAGCCCCAGCCCAGGTATGAGCTCCTCTAGGCAGCCCCTGTCTGTGTATCCCTTGGAGTAATTAGCAGTGAACCCCTTGCATTATGCTTGAGAACACAGTATGGGCCCCATAGGGGCTGGCAAGAAGCAAAGTACAGCTGTGACTCAGAATGAATGATCCACTGAAGCGGCCCAAACACACCCTGCATACCCACTGCCAGTTGTTCTGTGAGCTCCCTTCCATCAACCTCCCTGCACTGCACCTGGCCACGGCCACTCTGTACCTACTTTCTGTCTCTCTTGTGCCATGCTCCCTCCCTCCCTCCCTCCCTCCCTTTCTCCTTTGTCTTTTCTTTCTCTTTCCTTTACTTACTTTCTATCCCTTTCTCTCTTTTCCTTTTCTTTTTCCCTTTATCTTTCTTTCTCTTCCTCTTCCTTTTCCTTTTCTCTTGTTCACTTTCCTTTTTACTTTTTCTTTCTCTTTATTTTCTCTTTCCTTTTCTCTTTCACTGTCTTTTTCTTTCATTCTTTTCCTTCTTTCATTTCTTTTTTGCTTCCTTTTTCATTTCTTTTTTGTTTCTTCTTTTCCCCTTTTCTTTTTCCTTTTACCTTTCTTTTTGCTTTCTCTTTCTCTTTTTTGTTCTCTTTCCTTTTTCTCTGTCATTCTCTTTCATTCTTTCCCTTCTCTCTTTCCCTTTCCCTTTCTTTTTGCTTTCCCTTTCCTTCACTTTCTATTTTTTTCCTCTTTCTTTTCCTTCTCTTTATCTCCCTTTCCCTTACTTTTCTCTCCTTTTATCTCCCTCTCAATCTTTCCCTCTCTTATCTTTCACACATGCATAAACACCTCATACAATGAGAGACCTCTTTCTTGAAATAATTCTCTCTTTTTTGGTACTGGGGATAGAACTCAGGACCTTTCACTTGTCAGGCAGGCGCGGCACCACTGGGCTAAATCCCTGGCCCAAAATAATTCTTTTTAACCTTGCAATGTTTCTCTGAAACACACCAACTCCATTAAATTCACACTCCACCTCCCCCCACACATGCACATACATTCCCTGTGGTCCTTAAAGCTCTAGTGGAAGAGCAGTGAGTGCCACTCGTATTGCCTGTCACCATGATCATCTCTGGTCAATTACCCATTGCCTTTTTTTCACTTGGTCATGGCCCACGGTGGGATGCAGATATTCTTTGAATCCAACCAATGACCTTTCAATTAGACTCTTGCCCTTCCTCCCACTAGTTTCCCTCCAGATCCTGTGGATTAAATCATGCCTTCTCTGGTACATCTTCTCAATAAAACACCCCATGGTTTATCTCTGTTAAATGGCAATTTTGTTGATGTCTCAGAACTCTGGCTCAACCTCAGAGCTAAACAGTGGACCCAAAGGGGCTCTGGATCCCTTAGTTCAGTGGTGGTGAACCTATGGCATGTATGCCACAGCAGGTTGTCTATTATCACTGAAATCTCTGAAAGGTTCCTCATCACTACTTAGTTCATTGCCCACCTACAGCCTAGACAAGTTCTAGGGTTAAGGTTTCTTTGAGGTAAGTTGGGCTAGAAGGAAATGTGTGGCATCCTCCTTCCTCTCCACAGTGGGGGTGGAGTGTACTTAGCTCCACCTCAACCCACAAGTGGAAAGGGACAGAGGCATGGGGTTAAGCTTCACCCCCCAACAGGTGAGGCAAAAGTGTAGGTTTCCCCATGGGTGAGGCAGACCTCACTGCCATACTGGCTGAGCTGGAGCTGGCCTAGAGGGAGCCCACAGCAAAGGACATGAGCAACCTGGAGAGTGCAGCAGGAAGTATAACGACATTCCCTCTGAGCACAGCCAGTCAGGAAGGCAGCACCCACACTGGGGCGTGTGCAACACCAGAGTCCAGGGCTCGAAGGATGCAAAGAATCTCCCCTTGAGCATTACACATCTGCCACACAATGTCTCAGAGCCAGTTAGCAGTTGAGTACACCAGCAGCAGTTGAGTAAACTTTCCCTCTGACTCCTTCTCACCATCCAGAAGCAGCAAGTGAAACTGGGCATGGTACCACAGGCCTGTAATCCCAGGCCTGTAATCCCAGTCCTGAGGGAGCCTGAGGCAGGAGGATCACACGTTTGAGTCTCATCTGAGCAACTTAGTGAAACCCTGTCTCAAAATAAAAAAGAAAAGGTGCTAGGCATGTAGCTTAGTGTAGACTGCCCTGGGTTCAGCCCCCAGTATAGGAGGAGAAGGAGGAGAAGGCAAAAGAGGGGAAGAGGGAGGAGAAAAAAGGAGGTGGGGGTGGAGCAAAAGCTCAGAGACAGAGAGAAAGAACGCAAGACAAGACAAGCCTGGGATTGCCCTAAACTGAGGACTAGAGGACCAATTTAGAATTGGGTGAGAGAGTGAGTTTTAATTTAAATAAAATTGAACTTTTTATTAGTACAAAAATAAGTCTATTATGATATTTGAAATTGCCAGAAAAGCTAATAGCTCTGCTTGAGATAGTCCCTAGGAATAAAAAAAGGGTTCCTGAAGAGCTAGTTTGAACTTTTTTTTTTTTTTGGATTCCACTTCACCAAGTTTATTTCATTCAACATATTTAGCAGGCTAACCTTGTGGTTCAGATGTGCTCAGATGTAAGTCAGGCTATGAACTTGAGAGGCTTGTTCAATGGGGAACCTGAGCTGGGAGCAGAAGTGGGCTGTCTCAGGACACGTAGGTGGTGACAGCCCACCTTCCAAGTCTGGTTCTCTACATACTGTGTTGGGCACTCAACTACTCAAAACAATGATCTAGTGGTGAGGGTCCAAAGCTCTGAGCTCAAAGAGCTTGAGAGTCAAGAGGAGGCAAACCTAGAAGATACCAGGTAATGGACAGGGGGACCAGAGGAGGGCCAGAAGGAGTGAAGTAATTTCAACCAAATTCACTGGACTTTAGGGACAGACTCCCACCCAAAGATGGAACTAAAGCATTAGGAGGACAGCCAGCAAAGACAGAAGCTGGTCCTGAGGGGGGCAGAAGGACCATTAAAGTGGGCTGGCTCAGTTCCCTGAGTTTTCTTTCCAGAAAATGTTCCCCTGCAACCTTCCTCTTCTCTCTGCTAAGTTTCTGGGTTAAAATCCCTTGTTTGTTTCCATGACATTCTACTATTCTTTCTAAGTCAGTGTAAAGCTCACTATTGTGTGATTGTCCCCTTCTTTTTCTAGCCCCTTCACTGGGGCTAGAGGACAGCCTACCCAACAGCAGGGATTCAGTAACTGTTTTGAGAGTGGATGGATGGATGGATGGATGGGTAGGTGGATGGATAGCCACACAGGTGCCTTAAACTAGTTCTTGGACACTGCACAGGTCCCATGTTTAGTTAGCAACAAACAGACTTAAGCAGTTGAGTTAGGGACTGGATCAGAGACTTGGGAGTAGTAGCTACCTGGTAGAGCCTGGGTATGGGTAGAGGTTGAATTCCCTCTCAAGATCATAGTGAAAAGGGAAGAGTACAGGTGCTTTTTCATTCATGATGAGTTCAAGACTTGGAAAAATAAAGACCCTGTTAGAGGAAAATGTCAGGAAGCCCAGTGAAAAATTACTGAGGAAGGCAGAGGTCAGAAAAACTAGAGGTCAGCTGATGTGGTGGCCTCTCTACAGTGTTTCAAAACTGACCTTGGAGTATAGGCAGCAGTGTCTATACCAATGCAAGTACTTCTTCTGTATTAAATAACTCAAGGGTGACTATTCATCAATGGTGTCTGACACTGCCACACTGTGACTTGAAGGTAGAAGAATCACATTCAAGGTGCATATGATCCAGCTCCTACTGAATCTGTTCCCACTGAATTACAGCTACAGAAGAATAATGTCATTTGGGAACATATGCTAGGAACACCTTCCCAATAAAATTCTTTAAATTAAAAGGCAGTGTTTAAATCAGAATGAGCATAACAATATCAATGAGATGCAGCGGATGCCAACTACCAGAGGAACAAATCTAAACTCATATTTCTGTGCACATTCACTTTCCCACAGAAAGGAAAGTGGGACAGACAAGGGGAGAATGGTCAGATGCCACACCCAACATCATTTCATATCTCTACACCCCATGCCAAGATTCTGCCAAACCATACGGCAGCCAAAGAGATGGGAATGCGATAGAAAAAAAAGCATATGGTGAGTATGGGAAGGGGTGGGGAGAAATTACACAAGAAACAGACTTGCTTTTCCAGAGGAGGTCTGCTTCCGCATCAGACTGTTGAGGCAGAAATATGTTGTTTGGAACAACAACCAAAGAAATGTCCTTAGTGTTGCCTTTTAACACTGGTAATTGCATACTGGAGGATGGACCACAACCAGCCTAGACCCCACAACACAAAGTGCACCCTGAGATGCATGCACACAGGGAAGGTAACCCCAGGAGGCCAGACCTCCTTGGGTGCTCTTAGAGGCATCTGGCACAAGTAACTTGATTACTGGATTTGAGACCCACACTACATGTTTTGCAAGTATAATTTTTTATTATTTCTTTTTGGGGGTAAAAAAAAAAAAGTAGACACATAAAATTAAGTTTTAGCATATTTTTAGTGTTCTTGCCAAATGTTATGTGAGGGAGGGGTGTCAGATTTGGTTCTTTAAATTAGATGCTTTAAAAATGGTCAGAAGTAATTTGAAAATAAAAGAATCCCATTGCCGAAAGCCAAAAGTCCATTACTACTGGGCGGGGAAAAGCCACCCTAGGAATTTCAGAAGTGGATGAAGACTGAGGTCAGAAAGAAATGGGTCAAACGTTGCATATCCACACTACATCCTGTCTTTCCATATTTAACATAAGACTGGCCCATAAATCTAACACGAGTTAGACACTGATTGCCCAAGGGCATTCCTTGTTTCAATAAGATATATGACATTGAGCACATCACCTTCTCTCAAAATTAATTAAGAGTGTTGGAGAACTTTCAGTCTGCCTGCCACTATGCTAAATTTCATAATTATGCACTTTGGAAAAATCCTCATCACAACTGCGAGGACATAGGAAATTGTTATTTCCAAATTCCAAGTGAGGAAACTGTGGCTCAGGAAAGTTTTCTAACATTTCCAGGGTTATGGTGTCTGAGCGACAGGGTGGCTGAAATTAGGGAGAACAGTGACTAGCCAGGAAACCAGCAGAGGATGAGAGAAGCCAGGGAAGAGCAAGGGCTGAAACCTGTGACGCCTGCCCCAGCCAGCCTCGTGTTCTCTTCAGATATATGTAAGTCTGACCAAGGCACCTCGAAGATTCCAAAAAAAAAGCTGAAGCTCATGAAAGGTGGTTCAGGATTCAAACACAGATGGTGAGGATAAGGATGAGAAGGAAGAAGAGGAAAGAAAGATTGATGGTGGTGAGAATGGAGATGATAAAACTATGTTCTCATTTGAGCTCTTTCTGTGTGTCAGGTATTGTTGGAGATTTAGAAACAAAATAGCCAATAGGTAGTAAACACTGAAAGCCTAACCCAGGCTTAGGGACTGAAAGACTTTCTTTCTTTCTTTTTCTTTCTTCCTTTCTTTCTTTCTTTCTCTCTTTCCTTTCTTCCTTTCTTTCTTTCTTCCCTCCTTTCTTTCTTTCCTTTCTTTCTTCCTTTCTTTCCTTTCTTTCTTTCTTTCTTCCTTTCTTCCTTTCTTTCTTTTATCCTTCTTTCTTTCTTGTATTGCAGATTGAATTGATATCATTAAAACTGAGCTACATCCCCTGCTATTTTTTTTCTTTTTTTGAGAAAGGTCTCACTAAGTCACTAAATTGCCCAGGTTGGGCTTGGATTTGTAATCCTCCTGCCTCAGCCTCCCATATTGATTACAGGTGTGCATCACCAGGCAATGCTCTTAAACAAAATGTTTGATGGCCTTCCCAAGGCAATTTAGCCACAAGTACCACAGGGACACTAGGAAAGAATTTGATTAAAGTAATTCCCAAAGTTCTATGCAAGTATGAAGGAAACACTATGACCATGACTTTGTCATTTTCACTACAAATACATTCAAAGTATTTTGCTTTTTAAATTTCTGTTACTTTTGTTTCTGAACAGATGTTCATTTTATGGGCTCAAACTTGTAAACTTTTCTCTTATGATTATTTTTCTGCAACTTCAATACTTGGTAAAGTATTCTGCTGGAGGGGGAAAATCTTTTACTTTACTCTGTTTTTGCCTACACATTTTTAACTCTTGAATGCATCTAGAATTCATTTTGATGCATGGTAGTAATAAAATTTTAGATCCAACTCACCTAGCTAACACTATGTCTGACAAAAGTCTCCTTATTGCCTCTTCCTACAATTACTACCACAAGATAAGGCATCCTTTTCTCAAGGCTGAAGTTTCCCAAATGCTGTTTCAATTACAGACAGTCCCAGAGTTCTGATGTTTCAACTTAAGATTTTTCAACTTTACAATGATGTGAAAACAGTATGCCTTCAATAGAAACCATACTTTGAATTTTCCTCTTTTTTTTTTTTTTTACAGGGTCTCGCTATGTTGCCCAGGTTGGTCTTGAACTGTTGAAAGGCTCAATTGACCCCCACCTCCTGAGTAGCTGGGAGTAAAAGCACATGCCTTGTACTTTGAATGGTTAAAGAAATCATTGCTAAGGGTCAGGGATTTAGCTCAGTTTTGCTGCCTGCTGCACAAGCGCGAGGACCCAAGTTCGATCCCTGGTACCAAAAAAAAAAAAAAAAGAAACCATTGCCAAATCCAGGACTCTGAAGATTCATACCTATGTTTTCTTGAGAAGTGAATAGCATTAACTTGCATACTTAGGTCATTAACCCATTTTGAATTAATTTTTATATATTTTGTGCAATAGAGGTTCAACTTCACTCATTTGCATTCAGATATCCAATTATCCTAGCATCACTTCTAGCCTCTTTGAGTCACTGTGTCCCTTAAGAGCCAAGGAAAGTAACTCAAAGCCTCAAGTCATATATCTGCTGGAAATTCTGTGCCATTACCAATATTTTTAAGGACACTTGCAGAAAGGAAGTGTGTTGGTACTATGTCCTCCTTCATTCTGAACTTTTGCTCATGAGTTTTCTTCATCACAGATTCTGTATGGTTCAGAAAGGGACACCCAGGAACTGCATATGTTGCAAAAGGAGTCCAAGGAATGCCTTCTAGTTCACTTCCCTCCTGAGGAGAGGGAGCCAAGCAAGCTGTCCTGTATTTCCCCTAAGTTACCTTGCTGCTTGAGCCACCTCCCGTGGCACCAGGGAGCAGGTGCAAATGTCTGAGAGAAGCCTGGAACTTTAAAGGTACCTTGATACACACGCTACTCAGGAGGCACACTCCATGCAAGTGAAGCCCAAGACCTAATTAAATATTCTGTTTCAGAAAGTATAAATGCTCCTACTAACCTTGTGAGAGTAGCAGGAAATCTAGATCATTCTAATTGATTACCACCAACTATGATTTTTGTCTGTGTTTTCTAGTAAGATGGGTATATTTTACACATTTTATTACATTCTTTTTCAGCATTTATTTAGGCAGTAATTTAGGCTTAATAAAAGTTTCTTTCTATATGGATAGGACATCTTTTGTAATAAGTTCCTAAAAGTAATCCTGTCCTTTGTGGGAAAAGCTGTTTGGTTCTGTTGTGTCATCTTCTGTTCACTTTCTATTTCTTTAGGATTGAAGATTCGCAAGATTGATCTATAGACTTCCTTTGCGTTCATCTCTGTCAAAAATGTTTAAATTGGCTTTAAATGTAGGTTCTGCATTCTAGAACAGTGCGAGTGTTATGAAGATTTTCCCATCCTTGTTAATTAGGGAAGAATTATCCATAATTACTTCCAGCCTAGAGTTGGGGCAAGAGGTGAATTTTAATCTCTATATATTTTTTCTTTAAAAAAATCCATTTCTTTTACTCCTGTCTATGGCCATACCACCCTGAATGCACCTGATCTTGTTTTATATTCCTAATTTGTGTTGCAATTGTACACGGTATTATCTCCTAATTTCTTAATATTCTGCAAGTCTGTAGCCAGATTGCTGTTCTGAGCTATACTTTTATCTTAAAATTTTCAGAAGTTTGTTTTATAAGAACCCATTCCAATAAATATTTATAAGTTCTACAGTTTTCTATTTTTTAAGTTTGTTTCTTTATAATTTCCTTATAATTACTCTATTTATATATTTCAACTTTTAGTTTAAATTCTTTTTAACTCCAATATTTATTATATATGTATTCATATACATACACATATATATATATATATCAAAAACTTTAATCATATTTTTCTGCCTTTATCTTTATGGATATTTATAGACAAATTTGTGATTAAATGTAAATATTCTATAGACACTTGAAAGGCTGTTTTCTGTTTGCATAGAATTACTAGAATGATGTTAATTAAAATATTTAGATTGTTTTTTCCTATATTACATTACTCTGTTTAATATTAATAGCATGATAAAATTTGTTCTCCTGTCTTATATTTTCTTCCAATGGTGTTTTACTATGTATACTTCAACGTTATTCCATGGCACATAAAGCTTCACTACTCCCAAATCTTCACTCTCTATCAGTGTTTCTCTGTCTAGACCTGGGCCAGCAACATCAGCCTCCTGAGGAACCTGCTAGAAATGCAAATTCTCAGGCTCCAACCCAGACCTAAGCATGGGAAGCTCTGTAGGTGAAGCCCAGTGATCCACCTGCTCACAGCCTCTGGTAATTCCCACGCGCCTCACAATTACAGTCACTGGTCCACATCAGAACTTCTAGCCCTACAAAATGATTCCAAGGATTCATTTCATGACTACTGTAAGCACTCTGTTTGCATTTTTCTGTTTTCCTAATACATTTTTGCCTTTTGATTGTCGATATTTTGTGTAATTTTTCATTTAGTTACAATTCAAGCACATAACAAACCACTGAATTTTATTTTATGAATAAATTGGAGAGTGTTTGACTTAAATAAAAAAATTTAATCTGTGCAAGTATATTTTCGTACTTGTTACTCTTAGTTTTTCTAATGCCATTTTATATTTTCCAGATTTTGTATCCTTGTTATTTCCTTCCTATTCTAATTTTCTAATGGGCTAGTCCATGTTTTAGCCTTCTGCAAATATTTAGAATTTTAATAGCAAATTACACCTACAACTTCAAAATTTATATTTGTCTGTTAAATATAAACACTGTCATTTTTAACTCTAATTTATTGAAAATGGGAAAATTAGCACTTGCATTTTCCCCTGCCCTCTAATCTTTTCTTTGTGCTATCCTTTATTTTGAATTCAGGAAATATCATTTTCTCTTTTACATATATATGTATAATTTTTGGCACTTAGTCCTTTGCCTTCTATACAAATACATCTACACTATTAAATTATATCTCTATGTTTAATATATTCAATGTTCACTAGAGTATAGTTCACATCTCAATGATCTGAACACCAGGTAACTACTTGATTAAGCAGAGATGGTATATTTCTGTAGACATTTCTCCAGACAGCAAACACATTTAACTGTGTCTATTCTTTACACATAGAAACAACAACTTTCTCCAGGAAGTGCTATGTACATCAGTTAGTACTGCCAATCTGTTTTTTGCTCATTTGTCAGTAACTTTTTTTCATCTCCATACAAACTACTTATAAGACTTTCTTTTTCTTTAAAATCCAAATTTTTCAGACTTTTTGTATAATCCAGAAATACCACTTTCACTTGTTTATCACTTCTACTCTGTTCGTGCTAGATTCTTTTCCTAGGACACCTGCTAAGTGAATTTCTGCTGTTTCTTATACTGCTATCTTCTCTGATATTGCTTTAAGAGCTTTTCCCTTTTCCTCTACATTCTGATGTCTACAGTTTGTCTCTTACGTCACTTCATCACTTTTTCATAGTATCATATCTCCACTTTTTATCCATATATGAATTTTATTTTAGCTAATATATTTTTCATTTCTATGCATCCTTTTATTTTGTTACCCTTTTCCCTCCCCATAGTAGCCCTGTCAGTGTAATAGAAGAAAGTATCCTCAAAATAACAAGTATGCACCTTAATATATTTTTAAATATGTTTTAGTTTCCTGGAAGAAACCTGTATCAGAGGAGGTAAATTTGCTTAGTCACAGGGATTACCATGCTTGTCTTGGACTGCAGAACTTTTCCATAAGCCCTCTATTGATTCTCCTGCATGCTCATCTTTATGAAAGAGCTATACTGTTCAGACTGAAGCACTGTTAAAAAAAGAATTTCTCTGGACCTAGTCCTGAGGGCATAGTGGAAAAGCGGGCCCTCCCAACTCCTTAACATGCCTATCTTCAGATCCAAAGGAGAAAAAAGTCACGCCAGGTTATAAATGCAAAGATGGCCTAGAGGGGTGTGGGGCTACCTGTAGGGGTCCCTTAACATCTAAGGAATCAAAGACAGAAAAGGCCTCCTGGTGTGCCCTTCTCAAAAATCTTCCTGGTCCCAAGGTGTTTCAGAGCCAGAGCCCAGGAAGGTCGAGCCATCTCCCCAGCCATGGCACTGGCTGTCCTGGTGGCCTGGTGACTCCGGCCATCACCTGTGGCCATACCTGCTGCACCTGCACCACCCGGAGAGCTCCAATCGGATGGCTACAGGGCAGTCAGCACCCTAGAGTTGTGCACTGTGCCAGCCTCAGTTTAAGGACTTTATCTGTAAATCTCTGGAGTTTTCTTTATTGCTTTATTATAATATATTCTTTTCATTTTATAAGTACAATGTCCTCTGAAATAATTCTTCAATGGTCCTTTGCTTTTTCTTTCTTTCTTTTTTGCCATACTGGGGATTAAACCCAGAGCATTTGCACAGAGCTGGATCCCCTATCATTTCTTCCTTTCTTATTTTAAGACAGGATCTTACTAAATCTCTAAATTGCCCATGCTAGGCTTGAAATTGAGATCCTCATGTCTCAGCTTACCAGAACGCTGGGATTTCAGATGTGTGCCACCACACCAGTCTCAAGTTCTCTTCTTTGCCCTGGATTGTCCCTGTTGTCTCTGAGATCATTTCTGATGTTTCATTCTTTTATTTTTCTATGCTCTCTCTTCATGTGTCTGGTGGTCACCGGTTATCCATTCATTTTTCTGAAGAAAAGTCTCAGTGGGTTAATGGAGAGATGGTTTTATGTCAGCTCAGCCACTAGCATATGAGGACATCTGCCCACTGTCCAGCATCTCTTGAGGGCATTGGGGGTTGGGGAGTGGGCAAGCAGATGGTACCATTCCTAGGTCTCCAGAGACCCCACTGCCTTGGAGAGAAGACTGATTTCTGAATTTCTACCACCCATGTTGTGGAGCCTGGAACTCTGCAGGCAAATCTCCCAAGTTCTTTAGAAAATATTCTTCTCCTTAGCCTGAGATGGAGAGGACACCCATTTTTGCATTGAACTTACTTATGTTGATACTTTTATGAGCAGAAGATGTTGGCTGCTTGCGATCCATCTACCATCTTGAATAGCTCTAAATAGTGCTGAAGAAAATTCTCAGCAGTTCAAGTAAAAGGTGCAGAGCTGCTTGGAATGTTGAGAATGTCCTTTGTAAACACTTCCTTTCAAGTGCCTTAAAAGGTTGCCTTTCTTTTTCATTCTAAAACTTTAAATTTATGCTTATGTAGTCCATATTCAATAGCATCTATAAGAGTTCTATATTGCTATAAATCATATAAATACTATAACCAATATTTATATTTATACACATTTTATAGATTTATAGTGTAATTGATATGAATTGTATTCAAAAGTCTATGTTTTCAAAAAGCAATGTATATTTTTTAATAATGATAAAAGCATAAAGGCATATTTTTAAATAATGATAAGAACATACAGTTATTAGAACAGTGGTTTAAAACTCTGTCCCACGAAGACCTGAAGTTCAGAGGAGGTAACTCAAGGATAAAGGAGAATAATGAGAGAATTATCCTGCTTCAGAAAGATGACTGTCACTTTTATCTATTTTATATATTTGCAGTTTTGAGTAAAATTTCACCTGGAAAATGAGTACTATATAGTCTTTAAAAACTGCTTGAACAGACTGTATGAAAAACCTTATATTTGGTTTACTAGGGATCCTGTGATTTATAATTAAGCTTTGTTGCTTATTTAATAACCATTAAAAAGTTGACTGCTTTGAATAATCAACATTTATTTTATTTTATTAATATCTTTTGGAGCATTTGTCCTCCTTGATTGGATCACAGGTTTCTCCTGCCACCTGGTGGCAACATATGTGTATTGCAGGAGCAATTTCTAAATTTAGCTGGTGGCTGCTGAAGTTGCATATACTGTACAACTCACAAAGCAGTGATGATTTGTAGGGGGCTTTACATCCATTACAAACTACAAGGGATGTCTTCGCCCACTATCTCATTTGATACTCCCAACAGGCCTTTCGGGGAATATTCATGTCCTCTCACATTTTAAGTAGAGGAGAAAGCAGATCAAAAGCTAACTAACATGCCTTAGCTGACAGCCAAATAAATATGAGGCTTTGACTTGATCCCAACCTTGTACCCATTAAAAGAGAGTGAAAGCTTCATGACAATCTAACAGGTCTTAAATTTGGGGAGATATTTGGGCCAGAGGTACAACAACAGTACCCAACAGATTAGAGGTGGTATTTTAAGCCGCGGGTAAATCAAAACTTGGAGCCAGGGAAAATGATACAACTGGATTCCAAATAACAAACCAGTGTGCCGTGACCTGGTGAAGGCAAGAAAAAGAAAGATAAGCATTTGATTTACTAAGAAGTGCATACTGCCAGCACTCTGAAATCACAATCTGAAGAATGAAAATCTTTCTCTAGTGCATGAAAATACATAGTTAAAGAAGGAGAAGGAGGCAGACAGGGAAGCCTAACACCTCTGCTCTACACAGTCAAGATCAAACCTAAAATGTAGGGCCCTGCTTGTTGTGAAAAACAAGATGTGACAGAGGGAAAATAAAATTCATGAATATTCATAGCTTCTTTCCCCCTTTACCCCTTATTCCCAAAAGGAGTTTTGCTCACCCAACTTTCCAGCAGTCCCTAGACATTTTTTGAATAATAGGCTAATCACAAGACAGGTAATGCAAGAAAAAGGAGAAGGGGGATTTTTTTTTAAGTGTGAGAACTAAAGACAAGAGCAAAAGAAGTATACAGAGAAGGAGAAGAGGTCAGAGATGAATAGACTTTATGGGCTGGGATTAGAAGAAATATTTTAGAGTTTGGAGTGGAAGAGAAAAGTTACTTTGTACAGAAGATGGATGGATGGATGGATGGATGCGGAGAGAGAGAGAACAAAACTGGGCACAGTCACAGATGAGTCATCAGGCAGGGATGGGTAGGTCACAGGAGCAGGAACTTGCAGTATGGAGCAAGTCATGAATCCAGGTAGGTAAAAGGAGGTGTAAAAAAGGAACATATGTCAGAACTCCTTGGGAAAAGCCCAAGACCAGTTTGATTCTGGTGCAAAAATCTGTGCCATCCATAATTTGCCTATTGAAACATAAATCAGAACCTCAGCATGGACAGATTCTGGCCAATAGATGCCAGAGGGAAAGGGTCCATTCCCCTGGAGAGCTGAGAGAGGAGAGGCTGGAAAAAACTTCAGGTCTGGAACTTTGCCCTGTTTTCTGCCACATGGAATGATCCCTGTCAAATGCTTAGGCTTTATGCTTCTCAGCAGATTCTACAAGAGGAAAGTACCAGCTCTTCCTTTTCCGTGGCCACTTAAAATTCTGCAGCCGGCTGAGCATATGATCATTAACTATTTGTCATCTCTTTTCTGTGAGGGCTCGATATTTATTTAAACATTTATTAAATTAAATAATTAATAAACAAATGTGTAATGCTAACAAATCCAAACTTGTCTCATTATACACACCGCCATCACTTGCATTTTTCTAATAATTCTTAACTGTTCTTATATCTGCCTCCCCTTCCATCTTTCCTACCTTTAAAATATATGTTGTATTTATCTCTCTGCTCAGAACTCTCCAGAGGAAAAGTGCTTACAAAGTTCTGTGATCAGGTCTTTGTACCTGTCTCTCTGCTTTCATTTCCCACACTCTCCACTTACTCCACTCCACTCCACACCAGCCATGCTGGCTGGCCCCTCTGCATGTCTTAGTTCTAACTCTTTCAGGGATTTACCCCAGATCTCTGACTGGCTTAGCCCCTCACAGCCTCAAATCTTGGTTCTTCTGTCACTTTCTATTGAAGGACTTCCGTGGCTACAATATTTCTAATTTGCAATGTGTTGCTACCCTGGAATTCCCAGGCTCCTCTACTTTATTTTTAAACAGTACTCATCACTTTATAATACAACATAATTTACTATTTTATTTAGTTTCTGCTTCTTCCAATAAGCCCCTTGTTTTGGCGTTTTGCTCACTGTTGTATCCCAGGATTTGGCCCTCAGTATTTGTTGAGTGAAATCCCTGGTTCCCAAGTGGTTCAATCAAAAGTAGTAGTCCAGCAGCCAAAGATAATTGAATCCTTTCATTGTGCTCTTTAAAAGAATACTAAACAACATCACAATTACAACCCAAGTAATACTTCTTAAAATTTCCTTCCCACTTCTTTATTATTCTTCAATTTCAGCAGCTGCTTCCTCTAAAGCTGCCTTCTCCACACTCCCCTTGCCCCTTTCCCCTCTCCCTCCCTCTTTCCCCTCCCCTCCCCTCCCCCTCCACATCTCCCTCCCCCTCCAGACCCTTGTCTGAGTAGGTTCGTTACTTTTCCTTCCCTAGAGGCCGTTTCTTGACATTCTCATCACAGAGCACTGCCAGGACTTTGCTACACACACACACACACACACACACACACACACACACACACACACACACACAGGCATACACAAGATTCCTCCTCACTACCCAAGCAGAGGCCTTTAAGAAATGAGCTTCTCTCACCCTGGGTCCTGTAATTGTAATTAAGTAATTGTAATTAAGAATATTTTTATGATAGTTGTGCCCATTTGTTGCAATCCTAGAGATCAAACTGGCCAGGCGCTCTAATATTTCCCAAGGAGTCCCTCTATATGCTTATTAATTGAAGTACTTACACTGTTGGTAACCAACTAGGTACAGGTTTGAGACTTCCCGTCCCTCTAAATTCTAGAGAACTGTGGTGGCTATGAATTGTCAACCTGCATGGGGAACGCCCTGCTGAATTGAGTCGGCATGGTTCTGAGTGTGGAAGACCCCCTTTAAGGAGAATTGTCAGAATTGTAGAAAGGAAAACAGGAGGGAAGGATTTCAGCTGGTTTTCCTTGGAAGAGCTTTGTTGTGACTGATTTTTCTCAGAGGAGCTTCAGCTGTCCTCTTTAGAGGAGCTCGGGTCTTCACTTTTCCCTGGGCCTCATCTCCTGGCTTTTTGCACAGATTCTTCAGCTTCCCACACTGGCCTTTCTGCCTGCCGGTGTAGACTCTTTAGCTTCCAGTGCCGACCATTGGACCTCCCAGCACAGACCCCTCGGTCTTCTGTCAAAGATCCTTCGGCCTCCTAATGCACTCATATGGCACATTGCCATGGGCTCCAGGCCTCTGACTGGTTCCATCATATCTCTAGCAGAAGACAGATCTTTTGCATTCTACATTTGACTTGGACCGCCATTGTAGGCCAGTCTTGTAAATTTCTGTCTTGCATTAAATCTGATTCAGAGCATGTGTAGTCTTTTGAGGAGACTTGCCCCAGCCCTGCAAGCTCTTGCAAGCACTAATACAAGAACCTTGGCTTTTCTCAGGAGCCTGGGGTTGTGCAGCATTATAGGTCACTCAAGTAGAGAAATTGAATCAAACCCTGAGACACATCTCTCAAGACAGAGGTCTGGCTAGCTAGAGAAGCATATTCAAGGGAACAGCCAGCCTGCAAAGCTTTTGGTTCTAGGGAGCTGGCCATCTTAGCCAGTGGAGTTAGGATAGGCAGTCTCAATAGAAGGCAAAGAGAAGAGTTAAAATCAAAGATGTGCCAAGCACTCAGGCATTCCCCCAGGAACAAGTCTCATGCAGCCAAGGAGAGCTGGAGCACATGACAGGGTCATAAAGAGGCCACCGGGCCCTGACTCTAAACACACAGAGCATGTGAAGCTGCTGGTAAAATTCCTGTCATGGTCAAAATGGGCACAAGATCTGGAGCAGAATGAACCCTGTAGATAGGGCCCTTAGAGGCACACAGGGCCAGAATATTCATTCATTTACTCAACAAATATTTATTGACTGCCTACTATTTCCAACCACTGTCTTGGAGCTGACATCCTAGTCAAATAGGCAAACCCTTATGTCTCCAGTGACTGCTCTCATCTGGCTCTTTCAAATCTATTTATTCCATACCTGTGGTGAACTTTTAAAGCAAACTTCAGGGAGTACACTCTGCTTGCCCTAGATATGTATTTTAACCCCAGAAAAAGTTTAACAGCCAAACCAAAACCTATGTTTTGAAAAATAAAAAGACTATCCATGTCGTTTTATTATTTCCTAGGACTCTTGGCAGCCTGCTTGGGATTCCATAAAGCACAATTTTAAATCCTTTGTCCTCAGTCAGGCTGACCTTCCAAAAAAGAGGTGGGCACACTTTCTATCCCCTAAGCAGCCGTAGCAGTGAGATATATCAAAATGAAGTGAGCCAGGCTTCATTACAGGACCACAAGGCTCAAATTCGGCTTCCTAGAGCATCCGTGTGGACTTGTAAATAGGCGCAGTAAAAGAGCAAATAATGAATGTGTGCAACTGGAGGAATATGCTCCAAAGTAATTCTGGTGATGGGGAGGCAAGCATTTTTAAAGGAGTGCCTGAGCCTGTGTCTTGCCCAGCAGATGTAATGGCTTCATATACATTCATGAGCTTTGGTCTCCCAACTCTTCCTCTTTTCCATCACAATCATAAAAAAATAAAATAAAAAACAAAGGAAAAGTGAAAGGAAAGAGAACGATAGATAAACTTTAAAGGTCCGAATTGCAAACACAACCTGCAGTTTGTAAATTGCTTGGAGACCTTTGGAGGGAGAATCAAGGAAATGAAAAGTAGAACATACAAGAATATTGCTGTTTAGGGGAAAGTCTCTGCTCTGGGCATAAAAATCTTGTCTGGAGAATGGTCAAGAGGCACAATTCTGAAGAAAAGTGAGATTGCTTTGTAGAGAGGACGTGCCTTGTTCTCCACTTTGCATTCTCCTGCCTGTCTCCTGTGGCCACCTTCAAGGTCATTTACTTGAGGAAGTTCCAAGGCTCTATGGCTTTGGGTATATTAAAGACCAGGGGGCTCAGGAGTCCCTGTCATGTTTGTTGGCTTTTGCCCCCACCCCCTCCTAGAAGGAAGAGCCTTTGGAAGCCCAAACCACAGCAAAGTCAGGGGGTCTCTGAGCTCAGACCCTGAAGTTACACTTCTGGATTTAAGTCCCAGCTCAACCCCTTTTTGTGTAACCTTCACTTTCTTCCAGAAGAGATTTACAGTCAGCTGCAAAAAGGCTTTTCCATTTTCTGAATTTGTACATGTGTTGCTTTGTAATTTGGATAAGGAGATTTACTGTTTTTAGAAATAAACATAAAGATGCACACACACAAAAGGTGAGGGAATTGGCTGCCAGTAACAGGATGTCAAGTGATCATTAAGTGCTGGGGTCATTGTTCTGAAAGGCAAGTGCGTGTTGCTAACTTCAGCTGGAAGGAATGCAGCAGAGCAGCAGAAAAGAATGTGAGAAAGATCACAGCTGAGCTGTCTTTCCCACAACAGGCTGTGTGTTTAGACCAAAGAGGGTGGAGAGCCAAGCAGCCAGCTCAGCTGAGTCACAGGGCTCCCCTGCCTCTTTCCTGTGCACGACCTCAACCTCAGCAAGCTGCTAGGGGGCTCCACGCTGCCAGAGGAGCTGCTCTTCAGAAGGGATGCAAGATGAAGGTCGCACTCGTTTGTGTTTAGCCCTGGCCTCACGGTGGCTCGGCAAATCCTTGGCTCAGGGCCATTTCCGATAATTACATTTCACCTGCCCAAATTCCCCACTGGTTTCCCTCAGAGACCTTTTCCTCTTCCATGGCTGCTGTGATCGAGAAAATAAATACTCTCTCAAAGACAGTATTCTATGCCTGGGCAGCTGAGATTTTTGTTCCTTACCAGGGAAATCCTCTCACTCCCGTTCCTTCAGCAAACATTTATTAAATGCCTACTTAATAAGTGTTAAGCACTGTGCTGGAGATGCAAAGATGAATAAATAAGACAGTTAACTTTGGACACTTGAGAACCTCACAGTCTTCTAGGAAAGCCATCAATATGAGTAGTAAATGTCTTTTAAAATAGGGTACAGCTGGAAAACACTAAAAGAGGAGCAAGGAAGTATCCCAGCATTGGTGCTGTTGAAGCTGAGCTAATAAATAGAGGCCCAACAAACAGACAAGGAGGAAGAACATGCAAGGCAGAGGGCAAACAGGTGCAGAGCAAGGGGCCATGAGAGCATGTGGTCAGGAGAAAGAGGTAGAGTGGTGTGAGCCCATGGTGTGAGCAAAGGAGAGATTGCAAAGGGCTGTGGGTAGGCTGCAGTGTATCCGGAATATCATGGTAAGGAATGTTCAAAGTACTACAAGGCTTCTGAGCAGTACAACAACTAATCCATCTGCTGTCCATCCCTCTTTCCACTGTCCATCTGTCCATCTACTGTTGCTGTGCAGCAGAGTGGCGAGAAGAACAGAGGAACTAAAGAAACAAAGGTCAGAAGACCCAACAAAAATATGACACCAATGAGAGGGGAGCGAAGACCAGCATACATAAGCATTCAGGAAATGGAATCAACAGGTTCTCATTGCTCGGTTGAATAAAAAATGAGAGAGGAGAAGAATATAGGAGAGTGATAGCAAGGAGTAAAGTAAGACACCTCAGAAGGAAGCACGGTAGAGGAAGGAGAGGCTCAGGTGGAGAGTCCAGCAGGCAGCTGGAAAATAGGACTAATTCTATAAATGTGCTGTGATGACTATACTTGGTGTTTTACCAACAATTTATCCTTAATGGCACTAGAATAGGAGTCCTCAAATCTGGCCTTAAGAATCTCCCGGACTGCTTGTTGAAACAGCAGTTGCTGGGTCTCGGCCTCAGAGTCTCTGATTCAGTGGGTCTGGGATATTTCTAACAAGTTCCCTGCATTGTTGATGGAACTGATCAGGAGCACACACCATGAAAGCCTGTACTCTAAATTTTTGTTTGGGTATCTTCCCCACTGAGCTAAGAGTTTTCTCAGGATGAGTAACTAAACAGGCTGATATGGGTGGAAAGGATCAAAAATGTTGAAGAGTAAGGGTTCTGTTCTAACCACTAAGAATCAGTGTTTAAATTTACTCAAATGAGAGATTTTTTTTTAAAGGGAAAATAAACCTCTCAACCTACAATAATCTGTAACATTTTGATGGCTTAATATATGCCAAGTATTTTGCTAAGCTCTTTACATCCATTGTCTCATTTAGCTCTATGAATAATATTATGAAAGTGAGCATTAATCCCCTTTTCTCAGATGATAAAACTGAGGGACTAAGTATTTAAAATAAGCCCAAGGTCAAGTTGCCAGTAAACAACAGATTTCCATAGTGTATACTCAACTACTACAATATATTGCCTCCTTTACATTCCCAGAGTTTGCTCTATAAAATAAGCTAGCTTACTCCAAGACTAAAATCATCTTCATCCTATTATCTCATTAACCTACAGTGATTTCCTGAATCTGTTTTCAAAAATCTGCCAGCACATAGCTGGCAACCACAATGGAGTGTAATAATCATCTCTCAGCTTCTTAATAACCCTTGTGCATTGAACAATCAAGACAATGGAAGGGTCAAGTGGAAGGCAACGCCCTGTAGTGCTATGAACGTGTTTGAGGATTTTCTGCAATAATGCCTGGGGGATACATGGGCATTCTTGGCATATGAAAGCGTAAGAGCCTCTCACAACATCTGTTCCAACAACATCTCTAGACAGTACATGCAGTATCGTCCTTAAAAGACAATTTTCAGAAAGCCCTAAACAATTGTTAAGATTTTTTTTTTTTTGGCCACCTCCAAAGAGGAAAGCAAACAAAGCAAGCAGTTCATGCTCCAGCTCTGTATAGAGAAGCTATTGATAGTTATTTAGCCCCTAGTTATGTGCCAACACTATGAAACAAAATGCACCCTATGAGGTCACAGGACACCAGAAATTTGTGACCTCATCCCAATGCCATACTTTTTTCCAGTAGTGGGAATCATAGGGATCAAACTCAGACCCTTCACACTGAGCTATATTCCCATTCATTTGTGGTAAATTTTGAGATAAGGTCTCCTAAACTGCTAAGTTGCCCGTGCCGGTCTTGCACTTGTGATTCTCTTGCCTCAGCTTCCCGGAGTGCTGGGATTACAGAATAGGCATGCACCGCCACACCTTGCTCCCAGCACCATTTTAATATAAATTCTTAAAAGCTGGGAAGAGCAACTAAGGCTGCTTGAGGAAACCACAGGTACCAGGCCCCACCCACACTGCCACCCCCATTTCTTAGAGATTAAGTTTTTTGAGCGATAAGAGTGACTTTCTAGAAAAGACAGTGCTAAAGAAAATTTTAGCAGGGGACCATCCTAAACTATCTCATAGACATGCCAGATCCAAGCACTCCTAAGCCCCCCAGCAGGGGGAACTGGAATTAAGTCTGGATATACTACTCAGTTAACAGGGTGCTTGCCTAGCATGTATGAGGCCCTGGGTTCAATCCTCAGTACCAGAGGGGGGAAGGGAGGAAAAGAAGGAGAAATGCCTATCAGTGGAATACAACAGAAAGCAAAGAAGTGAAATAGGCCAGAAATAAAAGCATACAAATGTAGTCAACTAATCTTTCACAAAGGAATCAATAAAGAAAAGATCTTTTTTTTTCTTCAACAAATGCTGCTGGACAAAATGGACAACCATGTGCCCCCCCGCAAAAAGGAACCTAGTCACAGACCTTGTATCTCTCACAAAAATTAACCCAAAGTGGATTCTAAACCAAAAGATAAAATGCAAAACTACAAAACCTGTAGAAGAAAACCTATATGACACTGGAGCCAATGATAATTTTTTAAAGTACAAAACCAAAAGTATGATCCATTAAGGAAAAAAATTAAGTTGAAATTTATTAAGTTTTAAAACTACTATTCTGCACATGACACTGTTAAGAGACTGAAAGGATAAGTCACAGACTGATAGAAAATACTTGCAGAACACTTACACTGTATCTGGAAAAATGTCTTATGCCCAAAATACATAAAGAACACTTAAAATTCAACAACAATAAAAGATACAACCCAACTTTTAAACTGGAATATGGGGAGGAAATCCATTAGAAGATGGCTATCATCATTTGTTGTTAAGGAACCACAAATTAAAACAATACACACCTATACACCTGCTGGAATGGCTTAAATCCAAAACCTGACAATATCAATTGCTGCTAAGAACGAGAAGCAGCAGGAACTCTCACATATTGCTGATGGAATGCAGAAATGGTACAGCCATTTTGAAAGACATCTTGGCAGTTTCTTACAAAGTCAAAGTCTTATTAAACAGAAACTTTATTCGTAATCATCCAAAATTGGAAGCAATCAAGACTTGTCCTTCAATAGGTCAATGGACAAACTGTGGTACAGCCAGACAATAAAGAGATGAAAAGAAATGAGCTACCAAGCCACAAAAAAGACATTAATGCCTCTGAGATGCATGTTGCTAAGTGTCTTAGTCAGTTTCTCATCGCTGAGACCCAATACCTTACCCTTGCAACTTAAAGGAGGAGAGGTTTATTTTGGCTCACGGTTTGTAGAGGTTTCAGTCCCAAAGTCTGCTACCTCCCTGGCAGGAAGGTGTAGCACAGGCACATGGTGGAGAGGAAGCAGAGTGAAGGGAGGAGCTTGGAAGGGAGATGACCCTTCCAGGCCACATCCACAGTGACCCACCTCTTCTAACCAGACACTGTCTCCTAACAAGTTAGCTATACCTCCCTCATAATCCAAGCACCTTTCAAAAGCCCCGCCCATAAGGCCATGAACCTTTTGGGGACTAAACCATAATACTAAGTGAAAGAAGTTAGTTTAGAGGTTCCAACATGGTTGACTGGAAGAGGAGTCACATCAGAGGTGCTCAGAGAAAACCCACTGAAGCCATAGGTACCCCCTGTAGTAGACAGAGGAGGGTCTTGCATACTGAATCAGAATATTAATTGGAAACATGATACATGCATATCAAACCTAACAACTGGATCACTGGAAGGGGAAAACAGTATGATTGCTCTGCACCTCTCCTATCCCCACCTCTCCAGGGAGCAGCCATATGAGAACCTTCCAAATAGTGTAAGAGAGAACTGACCTCCTGGGTCAGACTTTGTATATATAGGCCCCTTCCTTCCCTCTGCTCTAATCCAAACAATGGGAGTACCACAGCCTGGTATCATCTCACCTGCACTTACCAACAGTAAAGAAGTCCCACTCCAACCCGGAGCAGAGAGAGGATAAACAGGCAAACAGGGACTGTGCACTCCTGCCATGTGGACGCTGCCAATTCGCCCGTGAGAGTGAATTCCTAATCCTGTGGTTCCAGACCAGCTGTTGCCATATCCTGCAGCCTCCCCAGCCCGGAGTCTGATCCACATTCATGGATCCCTGAGGACCCCAGCCAGAGTACAAGCACACCCCAACTCCGTAGTCCCCTCTCCTGCTAGTGAACCTGCCCACAACTTCTGCCATCGGGCCTGGGCAGGAGCAGAGTTCCTAAGCCAAAACCAGGGACAGCATCATAATTCTGCCTCCAAGGTGGCTGAATGAATTCCTGATACTGGCTTTGCTTGGGTTTTGCAGTGGAAAGGAAAATAATGATACTGGTGTGGCTGCATATAATCAGTCTATAATCGAGGCAAGAAGGAAATTGAATACCAGGCTTTTTGGCAAAGCAGTCACATGTGAATCACATGTACATTTTCTCATTGGAGTATTTGAACTAATTTCCTGCCAGATATTTTCTGTGTTTTGATTTTTTGTGTTTTGTGGGGTTTTTTCCTTCAACTCAAGCTCTCATAGCAGTATGAGTTTCTTATTACTTGTTTCAACCACTTTTTAAATTCTTCCTCTCGTTTTTAGTACACTATATTCTGCTCTCTCTCAGTAATTCCTATCTTTTCTTCCATTAACCCTCTGTCCTCTCCATTCTATTCCTTTTGCTCTTCCTTATCTTACCTAGCCCCCATTTTTCCTTGACTCTTTTCCACATAATAGGTGCTCAAATATAACAACAGGTTCCAATAGCTTCATAGATTTCCTCAATCCCAAAGTAAACCTCCCTCCTCGCATATCTCATCCTTTGCCCCCACAAAATATCTTCTTAAAACCTTCAACACTAACCTTTTAATCCAACTAAAAGTCTGTAGCAGACACCTTCATCCAGTATTAGCAGGCTATCGTGGCACAAGCTTCTTGCCCCTCCATAATTCAGCTGTGTTACATTGGAAGTAGCACAGCTTGGCTGAGTTCACTCCCAGTCAAGGTCAACTGACTCCAGCTAAATTCTTCCCCTTTGAATTAACCATTTGTTCTCTTCAGCAAAGATATGTTTGTGTCCTCATTCTACAGTCCTGCCTGCTTGACACTTATCAGCAGGTGTCCCAAGGCCTGCCCAGTTTTCCCCCTTCCCACACTTGTAATGAATAAACACTGGATGTCCTGGGAGTCCTTTGTCTTTGCTGCCCAGAGTAGCTTAAATAAGCCCAAGACTCAGATTCTCTCAAGTCTCTGTCTCTGTGTTTCTTTTAGTCCCCACTTTCCTATCTCACAGATGTTGTACTGGCTTGCAGGAGGCCAGGACCACTGCAGGGGTCTCTGGCAACTCCCATTATCCTTTCCCTATAAAAGTCCTCCGACAGAATCTGACCTCATATCTAATTTTTTTTCACCTGTTACTAGTCCCGTCCATCTCCTTCCTGAAATGACTTAAACTCCTCTTTCACTCATTCCTCAGTCTCTCCCCGTCCACTTTTCCTGCTGCATTGCAAAGTAACTGTTAATAACAATTGAATGTAGGCCGCAAAGAGTATTGATAAAAGGGTGAAAGTGTAAATGTAAGGTCTATCACATATAAGCAATGTATGGTCAGAGAGAGGAAACAATTGAAGCAAAAGGTGGGTGAAACAGTACTCAAGTGGCTGCTACAGTTGTGGGACAGACAAAGAAGCTGATAACGTGGTGTTAAGCCCACAGGAGATATCCCAACAAGCTAGCATAGCCAGCACCCCCTCTGTGTTTTGCAGGATATGCAGAGGACACCCCCACACGCAGATAACCAGACCTTGATAAACTTGATGGCAGCACCCTGGCTGGTTTGGGCAAATCCAGGCAACTTGCCTGTCACAAATTGGACAACTTAGACTTAGTACCTGCGCTACTGGAAATGAGCAAGCGACAAATGATGTTTGCTGTGCATTATCATAGCCCTGATGAAAAACAGCTTATAATGCATGTAAGAACTCATCCTTGCTAGCCAACCTGCTGGCTGCTGGCCTAGCTGCAGATAAGATAGATGAACAGCCTTTGGATATGTGGCTGACTCTGTGGTGACAACTATACCCCAAGCAGCAATGCTGGCTGGAAGGCCCAGGTAACAATGAGTATGGGGCGCTTGGCCCCACACCTTTATGATATCTGTATTTCCCTGGCTGCTGAATATATACTGGGGGAGGACATACTGACTGGTGCTTGGCACCACACAGGGAGAATTCTGCTCGGAAAGCCACGTGGTAAAAGCTATTGTCTGAGGACATCTTCATCATGCACCACTGATTCTCCCGCAGGCTGCCTGAGTTGTCAGGTTGTGTGTGTAAAGCTGTATCAGCTGCCTGGAGGCCATAAGGAAATAGGATAAACCATTTTGAAGCTGGAAGAAGCTGAAGTGATACACTCCGCACACAGCCCTTTCAGTTCCCTGGTGTGGCCCATGAAAAAGCCAAATGGAACATGGTGAATGACTGTGCATTACCAGGCATTGAATAAAGTAACCCCCCGCTCCCTGGTAGCACATATTGGTACCTAATATTGCAGACCTGATGGATCGTCTCACCCTGATGCTGGGTTGATACCATTATATTGTGGGTTTGGATTTGGCCAATGCCTTCTTCTCCATTCCTATCACACCTGACAGTCAGGACCAATTTGCATTCACCTGGGAAGGCAGCCAATGGACCTTTTAGGTGTTACGACAAGGCTATTTACATAGCCTGACGCTGTGTCATGGCCTGGTAGCCCAGGACTTGGCCACCTGGACCAAGTCACATTCTATGTCATTATTTCATTATACTGATATGTTAAGCCCTGATTGTCTTGCAGATCTGGAAGCCACTGCACATAGTCTGTGTTCTATTTTTTCCCCATTCCTCTGCCCTCCTTTCAACCCCTCCATTCCTCCCTATTTACAAAGACTTTGTTTCCATTTTTCCATTTTCTCATATTAATTCCATTCCCTTCTTTCCTTTCCCCTACCCCTCCCACTTCCCCTTTCCCTTTGTCCCTTTTCTTTCTATTTCACATTATCTACTATAGCTTTTAGTCCTTATTTACACTTTCAGTTTCGCACACTAGAGAAACTATTTGGTATTTACACATGTGTGTCCTGTTTATTTCACTTAAGAGTATTGCCTCAGTGTGCATCCATTTAGCTATAAATGTCCCTAGTTTCTCATTTTTTATGGCTGAGTAGTACTCCATTTTATTAAAAAACCACATTTTTTTTATCCAGTCTCCAGTTGATGGGCATTTGGGATGTTTCCAAGTTTTAGCTATTACAAATTGTGTTGCTATGAACATGGGTACACATATATCACTATGGTATGATTCTTTTAATTCTTTGGGGAAGATCCCCAGCAGGGGAATAGCTGGGTCAAATGGGACTTCCAGTCCTAGTTCTTTGAGGTATCTCCATACTGATTTCCACAGTGGTTGTACCAGTCTACACTCCTACCAACAGTGGAGCAGGGTTCCTCTTTCCCCACACCCCCACCAGCATTTGTTATTGGTTGATTTCATGATAGCAGCCATTCTTTCTGGAGTGAGATGGAATCTCAGAGTTGTTTTCATTTGCATCTCTCGAATGACCAGTGATGTTGAACATTTTTTCATATGTTTATTTTCTATTTCTACTTCTTTGTCTGAGAAATATCTGTTCATTTCAGATGCCCATTTTCGGATTGGGTCTTTAAATTTGGGAGGTCTGATTTTTTTAAGTTCTTTATAGATTCTAGATAGTAGACCTTTGTCTGAGGAAAAGCAGGTGAAGATGTTTTCCCACATTGTGGGTTGTCTCTTCACGCTACTGGTGGTTTCTCTTGCTGTGTAGAAGCTTTTTAATAAGAAGAGATCTCACTTGTTGATTGTGCTAGTTCACAGGCAACTGAGGTTTTGTTCATAAAATCATTTCCTATACCAATGTCTTCAAGAGTTCTACCTAATCTCTGTTCCAGGTGATTCAGCGTTTCTATTTTATTATTTAGATCTTTAATCCATTTCAATTTTAGTTTAGTGCATGGTGAGAGATATAGGTCTAGTTTTAATCTTTGGCAAGTTGAAACCCAATTTTTCCAACATCATTTATTAAAGAGGCACAGGCTGCGCACAGTCTGAAGAAAGCTTTGCTGGCCTGGGGGTGGACCAACAATGAAGACAAGATCCAGGGACCTGTTTCGTCTGTCAAATTCTTAGGTGATATCTGGTCAGGTAAGACAAAAGTAATTGCCGAGGACCTGGAAGGGTATGACATGGGACTGAACAGACACAGCAGAAGCTGCTTTTCAGGACTTGAAAAGGGCAGTTGAGCAAGTACAAGCCCTCTGAGTCATTGACTCAACCCTGCCTTTTACGCTGTTAGTATAGATGATGTTGGGTTTGGCTGGGGCCTGTGGCAAAAGCAAGGGAAGCAGAAGCACCCTATTGGCTTTTAGTCAGTTATGGAAATGAGCTGAGAGTATTCCCTGATTAAGAACCAGTTAGTGGTGGTGTTCGCTGCTCTGCACGCCTGTAAAAGAATCACAGGGCAGCAGACTGGGGAAATGCAAACTAGATACCTGATAGAGGGCTGGGTTCACACATGGAGGTCTCATCTCAGGAGTGGGGTAGCCCAGGCCCCCAACCTGACACAATGAGGGACATACTTGCAACAGAGGGCCTTCTTCTCTGCCAGCCCATTGGCTGCTGAATTAGTAACAGTTTGGGGACCCATAATATACACAACACAGGGGACCATACAGGATGAGGGACTGCAGGTCATGACACCAAGCCCCTATGCAGAAGGGAAAGAGACCTTTCCGGCTGAGGCCTGATATACACATGGCTCTAGCTGTGGCACAACCCACAATGGACAGCAGTTGTTGTCCATCCCAGTATGGAAACGCTCTGGTTTGAAACCAGGAGCCAATTGGCAGAGTTACAAGCAGTGTGGCTACTTGTAATGCCTGAGGATGGACCTCTGCATTTTTGGCAATTGGGCCATATACTTAGGGCTGACAGTCTGGTTACTGGCTTGAGAGACCCAAGAGTGACAGGACCAACCCTGACATACAGGTGACAGCCCACTGGTGACAGCCTTAATTCTTCCCCTGGAGCCTGTACAGACAGGAGGTAAGATGATTCTGACCACAATCCTATCACAGGATGAGGATGTGACCTGCATCCTCCCAGAAGGGCAGGATCTCCCTATAATGGTTTCTCTTTTTGCCCTATCCTTCCAACCAGGATGAGTCATGTTAACAGCACCATCTCTTGGGGACACACCTTTGCCCACTTATACCAACAATGGCATTGTTGGGTGTGCACTGAACTCCTGACCAATGAAGCAGCAACAAAACCAGACTCCCTCTGCCTGGGATCAATGATGCCAGGCTGTCAGGGCATTGATCTGGAAGAACATGACTACCCTCCAAAACTGGGACCTGTTATATATAATGGTTGGGGGTGGATGGCAGGAAATCAAGTAATGTTGCTGGGTGGCCACAAGTTCCACTGTGGCAGCAATAGTGTTAATGGTATTATGTTGCTCTCTTTATTGTTGTGATCTTTGTGCACAAGGGTCAGCTCTATGGGCAGCTCACAAGAAGCAACATTCCCTCAACATTTAATGGGGTGGGATGTAAGGAATCACTTCTGATTGATTCAAAGCCTGGGGCACCTAAGGACCCTTAAGGACAGGACACTAGCACAAGCGTACAATGGGACACACTTACGTAAGCATGACTTAGCATAGTCTACTGTGCATGCATTATGCAATTATGTAAGGTCATGGGAATGATAATAAAGAGACACAGAATCAGGTTAAAATATGGAGGGCCAGGGGGCTTTTGTTTCCCTCTGACATACGGCCCCTAGTGACTGGGGCACCTTATTCACTCAGACGCAGGCAAGAGCAATACAGGAATCACCTGTCTTCCTACCTCTATGGTACTTTTGTCTGGGTAAATAACAGAATCACAGGTGTTTTTACTTTTCCCTACAAGCGTCTCAGCACACTTACATGTCCTCTTTTTTCTTATATTTACTGAGGAGGCCAATTAGGCCTCAGTCTTCCCATCTGGTCTCCCACACTACTAGAATTGCAGCAGACTTCTCAACACAAACTTTAAAGGGCAGAAGAGCTTGAAGCAAAGTATTTCAAGACCTAAAAGCAAACAACTTCCAACACAGATTAACCTATCTGGAAAAACCTTCCTTCAAAATAGATGGAAAAGTAAAGTCATTTCATGAAAAAGAACAACTGAAGAGATTTATGAATACCAAACCAGCACTACAGAAAATACTCAAGAATATCCTAGACAAAAATGATGAAACCAACAAAGCCAAAAATCCAGACAGAATGAATACATCAAGGAAGGCAAATAGATAAACAACAACAAAAGAAAATAAAAACAGTGGAGTCAACAAAACAGAAAGAGAGAAATGTTAGGAATTAACCAACACCTCTTGGTTGTATCTCTCAATGTTAATGGCCTCAAATCTCCACTTAAGATAAAGATTGGCAGACAGGATCAAAAACAGAATCCAATGGTTTGCTATATTCAAGAAACTCATCTAATCCATGGATCAATGGAACAGAATAGAGAGTACAGAAATACCCCAGACATATTCACCTATTTGATTTTCAACAGAGGGAACAAAAACATACAATCAAGAAAGATAATTAGTGAACAAAATGGTGTTATTTGCACAAGATTGAAGCTGAACCTGTATCTCTCTAAACAAAAATCAAAATAGATCAAAGATCTAAACATCAAAGTAGAAACAATGAACCTACTGGAAGATATAATATGTAAGCCACTTGAAGTCATAGGTGTAGGCTAAGACTTTCTGAACAGAACTCCACTTGGATAAGAAATAATAGCAAGAATGAGCAAATGGGATTATATCAAATTAAAAAACTTTCGCACAGCAAACAAAATCAATAGAGTGAAGAGACAATCTACAGAATGGGAACAAAAAAAATCTTTGCTACTTATTCCTTTGACAGAGGACTAATATCTAGAATAAAGAACTCCAAAAAATTAGACCACCCAAAATAAAAGACCTAATCAAAAAATGGGCAAGTGAACGGAATAAACACTTAGAAGAAGTACAAATGGCCGACAAATATATGAAAAATGCTCAACATCTCCAACCATTAGAGAAATATAAATTAAAGTAATGCTAAGATTTTATCTTACACCAGAAAGGATAACAATGATCAATAAATCAAAGAAAAACAAATGCTGACATGGGTGTGGTGAAAAAAGAACCCTCCTACATTGTTGGTGGGAATGTAAACTAGTACAACCATTATGGGAAATATCAGTATGGAGCTTTCTCAAAGAACAAAAATTAGAAATTTCATTTGGTCAAGCTATTCCCTTTCTAGGTATCTTCCCAAAAAAGCTAAAGACATCTTATTACGGCAATACATGCATACCAATGTTTAGAGGAGCACAATGGATAATAGCTAAATCTTGGAAGCCGCCTAAATGCCCATCAACAGACAAATGGATAAGGAAAATGTAGTATCTGTTTATAATGGAATACTTTTCAGCTACAAAGAAGGATAAATTTGAGGTATTTGTAGGAAAATGGACATACCTAGAAAATGTAATATTAAGTGAAATAAACACACAAGCCTAAATACTCTTATTTGAACAAGGAAAAGTATAAATAAAGAGCAAAATAAAGGGTTGATAGAAATAGGGAGATAAATCTTTTGCAAATGGGAAGGGGTCCAGAAGACTGAGGGCAAGGGGCAGTGGGATGGCAAGGAGAAATAAAAACATTTAAGATGTGTCATGTACATCTACCAAATACCCACCATGAATGTTAAACATTATATGTCATAAACATAAATTAAAAAGTAGTAAGAATAAAAATGGGGGAAAGGAATTTAGAGATGGAGGGAGGGAAGTGGATGGGAAGAGGAAGGGTATTAAAAAGGAATCAAGCTATTATATGTGTGTACCTACTTCCTAAAATGAATATAAACTTCCTGTACTGAAAACATAATAAATCAATCAACAAGCAAACAAGCAAGCTCCCCCAAAAAAGGAAGTTAGTTTGGAAAAGCTACACACTGGATTATTTCAACTATATAATCTTCTAGGAAAATAAAAACTATAGATGATAAAAATGACAATTAAAAAGATGACCTCTGTGGATGTCAGGAATTTGTGGACAAAGGGAGTTGAATAAGCAGAGAGATTATGTGAGGAAGTGTTAGCAGTTAAATAACCCCACTAAATGAGTTGGAGGAAAAGGGTTTTGACCTACCTAATTCTGGAAGTCTATAAAGGTAAAGGCAAAGGAAACATGTAGGCATGGTACTCTAAATGATAAGGTGCTTTTTTTTTCTCATGAGGTTGCAGGTTAATAGTTCTGCTACTGATATACAGGTATTCTAGAATAAACAAGTAAATGGGTGGTAAATGATAGATATTGGGAGCTAGGCCCTCTGTTATGGCTTATATCTAGATGACCCTCCAAGGCCCCGTGTGTTCATTGTGGGGGCTTAGGGGAGGTGACTGGATCATGGGTGTGTGATACTAGATCATGAGTGATACTGGATTAGTCCACTGATGGGTTTATAGCTGGGTGTGATGTTGGGAGGTCAAGCCTGACAAGAAGGGTGGTTACTATGAGTGTGACCTGAAAGATAGATAGATAGAGATAGATAATTTGTACCAGCACAAGAAAGTAAGACTCACAAACACACACACACACACACACACACACACACACCTGTTGCAATGAAAGGCTACAATAGGCAATGGGTAGAGTCTAGGCTGTGGTAACAGATTATAGTTGGAGTTATCAGTATGAACTCGTGTTTAGCTTAATATAGAGATGGTTACAAACAGAGATGTACATATAGACTACTATACACATATTCCTCCTTGCTCTATCAGCTGAGAAGGCCTAGAAGAATCAACTTCTGTGGCAACAAGCACACCTACAACCTAGGTCTAATTTCCAAACAAAGTGCTCTTTGGAGAAATGGCTGATTCTAGGATGAGGCAGGAAATACACAAGTAGAGCTCAGAATATCTTTTAATGCCAGAAAATGTTTTTAAATATTAATAGGGATATGTCAAAGAGACATGAGTTGACTAAATTATTTTGAATTCTGCATGATATGTCTTTTCTCATTTACTCATGCATTCAATCAGTACATGTTCATTGATCATGGCATGTGCTCATGAACATTTTATTTACAATCCAACATTTTATTTCTTTTGTAGCTCAGTGTTCCAGCTTTGGCTCTTGGCAGTTTCTTCAGCCATAAATTAACTCGACCTTCCTCTGTGAAATACTGTTTTATTAATAATTTCACGTTATTTTTGAACTACTCCATTAGCCCTTTGAATTTTTCTTGTAATTACAGGTGTTCGTAATACCTAATGTCCACTGAAAATTTAATCAGGATGCTATGAACTTCCTTTCACAGCTCATTAAGATGTCGATTGTAAAAATGCTGTCTATCAGCCACTGTAGCAGATTCATTTCATATTATTTTCAAGAGTTCAGTCTATAGTCTATTTTAGGGAGATCAGATTGAATCTTAAATGAAGCTCTGCATGATTACACAAAATATTAAAATTCAAATATTAATTATCATCTTTATTCTCTTCACTAGTACAATTCCAAAAAAGGGTTCAAGAAATACCTTAAGTTACTAAATTTGTCTCTCTTCCCTCCATCAAACCACTATGTGCTGACAATAATCCCACCATACAAATTTCTTAATTCTTTGATACTAATTAAGTCTTGATTCACTCTGTTAAATGCAGACATTAAATAGTAATTTTCATCTTCAGTTATATGTGCCACATAACTTTGTACTGTCATAGGTCACCTGACAGTCTTCCATGTATATTAAACTTAGGGACTACTGATTTGTACACTAGACCATTAGTCCACATTTGGTCACCACAAATCTGTATTTACATCATTTAAACTTTGTTTTAATCCCATACATACACTGAGCTTGTGATTTTTTTTTCTTCATTTATAAAATATTTATCACATCTTGACTATCTCTTGTAAACATCAGGTTGTGATAAAGCCTGCCTACAGAAAGCCCCTACATAAAAAGAAAAGTCCCAGATTCCCTGACATAGCCGACAGTACAGGCACAGAAAATGTGACCATTTATATAAAGTATGCAATAATTTTCCAGGAACCACCAAGCAGGCCTGAGGGACTTTCTGAGTAGCAGAATTACTTTACATAGTAACACAAAGTGCTTCTCTTTTAAATGTTTCTCTAGGCATTCCTTTATTTGGGGTTCCTCACACTGGCATATACCTTCATGATGTGAGGGATAGGCAAAAACCTCCCACTCCCGAACTGTGTGGATTTAACCCAGGACCTTCACACTGAGCAACAATCCGAGCCCTTTTTAAATTTTCTTTTATTTTTGAGGGAGGGTCTTGCTAAATTACTAAGCTGCCCCAATTGGCTTGAGGTTGAAATTCTCCTGCCCTTATCCTCCCAGAGTGCTGGGACTACAGACATGCACCATCACACATCACTCAAAAGTGTAAGACAGAGAAAGAAATAACTATTACAGAAAATATCAAAAAAAATTAGACCATTAAAAATCTGGTGATAGAAATCATTAGAAAAATGAACAGGTTAAAACAGATCAGAAAGATGATGCATATAAAACATTTATCAAAGGATTGACATTAATGGTGCATAAAGAATGTCTACAAATAAAAAGGCAAATCAAATAAAATATGGGCAAACCATCTGAAAAGATAATGCACAGAGGAGACACACAAGTGACTAAAAAGCATACAAAAAATTGCTCCACATCATTAAACATCAGCAAAATGAAAATTAAAACCATAAAAATCAGAAGAAATGGATAAAATTACAATGCTTGACAACACTAATCCTTGAGTAAGAATGTAGAGCAACTAGAACACTCACACATTGTTGTGACGTATAAAATGGTACAACCAGTTTGGAAAATGGGTTCAGCAGTTTTTATAAAATCATGCATACATCCAATAAATCTCCTAAGAACTTGTTAACTTAAAATGTTCATAATGGGAGATTAAAAACTCCATTGAAAGTTTACACAGCAGAATGAGCAAGTGTGAAGATAGACTTTCAGAGATAGAAGATAGGATTGCAATTAGTGACCAGGAAAAGAAAAATTTCTCAAAAATAGTAAGGGACCATGAGAAATCAATCCAGCAGCTGCTAGAAGATGCAAAAAAGAATAAGATAAGACTGATCAGAGTCAATGAAGAAACAGGAAAGCAAAAAAAAACTATTCACAGAAGTAATGGCAGAAAACGTCCCAAGCAGGGGAAAAGAACTTGACATACAGGTAAGTGAGGCATACAAAGACTCCAACTAGCCATTATTAAAAAAAAAAAAAAAAACTACACATAGGCGTATAATAGTTAAGATCCCAGAAACCCAACAGAAGAACAAAATTCTACAAGCAGTTGGAGAAAAGAA